>JAADYH010000077.1:0-42339 GCA_023338125.1 Phytopythium aichiense | reverse complement strand
TGATCGTGTTCCGCACGGTGTTACCGATCGCCGTCATCTTCACGGGGCTCGCGGCACTCCGACAGAGCATTTTCCTTAAGAATGACCCGAAGAAGCTATTGGCGACCGAGAACGAGTTTTCGCTCGGCAGTCGCTCTCCTATTCCCGTGAGCTTCCCTGGAGAAACACTGTCCTCGTCAGCATTTGCAGATGTGCTGACAGAGACGTTCACTGGCGGCGAGCTGTTCGAGGTGGTGATTCCTGAGCAAGTGTACGACGGATCCACGACGCCGACGGTGTTTGGCGTTACGTACTCCCCGCCCGAGCTCGAGCCGAGCGATGCCAGTGGCTACTGTCTTCGCTTCAGCGAGCTTGCGTTCGAGAGCGGATTCGGTGTTGAAGCGCCGGATACGACAAAGGCCAGCGAAGACACGCCGATCCAGGTGGTCGATGGTCAGCATGGCGGCTACGTGGTCTACGGCTCGACCGAGGACCATGTGCTAGCCTACAATGTGCTCGTCAATACGTCAGCGACCCATGCAGCGCCTATCTTCAAGGCCATGATGGACGAGGCGGTGCACAAGCATCTGCTGATGCGCCACGCCATCAGCTTGGGACGCCCCATGACACAGGAGGAGGTCGACCGCGTGGCGATTCGGGTGTCGTCCCACCCGCTGCCGCTGTCGCTCAAGACTCGGACGCTCTTCAGCTCCTTCTTGAGCCTGCCGGCCGTCATCTTCGTGGTCATCGCCTTCACGTTCATCCCGGCTTCCGTCATGCCCTTCCTCGTGCGCGAGAAGCAAGACGGACAGAACGCCAAGTACCAGCAGCTTCTCTCCGGCGTGTCGTTACCTGCCTACTGGCTCGCCAACTTCGCCTTCGACTTGGCGCTCTACGTGGTGCCCATGGCCGGCGCGCTCCTGCTGCTCCGAGGCTTTGGCGTGTCTTCCTCGCTTAGTAGCAGCGGTGTGGCGTGCTCAACGTGTACCCAGGACGCCCCGAGCGCGCTGGTGGCGCTGTTTGTGCTGTTCGGCACGGCTGTCGCGCCATGGACGTACTTGCTCTCCCACTTGATGCACGACCCGCGCTCGTGCCTGTTGTACACGATCATGCTCAACTTTCTGCTCGGCATCGTGCTGATCCTCATCAGCTACACGATGGGTACGCTCGCGTCCACCAAACCCGCGAACGACGCGCTGATTTACCTGTGGCGCTTCTCCCCGCTCTTCTCGCTTGGCAACGGACTACTCAGTGTGATCGTCGCCGACATCAAGGCGCTCTTCGGACTCTCGGGCCATGTCGTGAGTGCGTTTGATGCGGAGATCGCTGGCACAGACATTGCCTACTTGGCCGTGCAGGGCCCCGTGTACTTCTTGCTGACCGTATTTGTCGACGAGTACCGCAATCGCACGGCACGGCACGACGCGCGGTCGATCACAAGAGGCAACGCACACTCATTCTGGTCGCGGGTCCTTGCGCTTGCTCGCTTGGTAGCGCGGACAAGGACTGGAACTGGCGACCAAAAGAGATCCGAGTCGACGCTGAATGATACAAGTGATGTTCGTGACGAGAAGGAGGACGAAGATATCGCTGCCGAGACTCGTCGGCTGAGAAATGGCCCCACCAAGACCGACGATGGTGATGCACTGCTCTCCCTACCGGTCAAGGTCGTCGGACTACGAAAGCGGTACCCTAACGGAAAGCTGGGGGTGCAGAACCTGACATTCGGGCTTGGGACTGGCGAGTGCTTTGGATTCCTGGGTATCAACGGCGCGGGCAAGACGACGACCATGCGGATCCTCACGGGCGACTTGGCACCGACTGCGGGCTCTGCTTCTCTCAACGGGTTTGACATCCTCACCCAGCGGCGTGACGCGCGGCGCTCGATCGGCTATTGTCCGCAGTTTGACGCGTTGTTGGATTTGCTGACTGTGCGCGAGCACCTCGAGCTATACGCGCAGCTGAAGGGGCTGACGCCAGTCATGAACGACGAGATCGTGAAGCTGCTGCGTAAGCTTCACCTTGAACAGTTCGAGCACAAACTTGCAGGAACGCTGAGCGGCGGCAACAAGCGCAAGCTGTCGGTCGCGATCGCGTTGCTCGGTGACCCCAAGGTGGTGTTCCTGGACGAGCCATCCACAGGTATGGATCCGGCCTCGCGGCGACTCATGTGGGACGTCATCTTGGACGTGTCAGTGCGTTCGAAGCGGTCGACCGTCGTGCTCACGACCCACTCCATGGACGAGTGTGAGGCGCTGTGCAGCAAGGCTGGCATCATGGTCGACGGCCGTCTGCAGTGCCTCGGATCCATCTCGCACCTCAAGGCGCGCTTTGGCGACGGGTTCCTCCTCGACTGCAAGCTTCGGTCGGCTTCTGCAGAGGAAGTCAAGCAGCTGCAAGTCGATCGGCTGTCTGCTTTCGACCACGAGATCGACTCGACTAGAATTGCAGATGTCTGTGCAGCCTTGGGGAATGCCGAACGAGCTGCAGCTTTCGCAGCGAGTATAGCGCCGAGTACGACGGCTGATCGAGGGACTGCGAAAAGTGTCAGTGTGTCGCACCTGTGCGGCTGGTGGATCATGGAGGAGCGCATGGAGGCGCTAGCTGCGTTTCTCCGTCAAAACTTCCGTGGTTCGACGCTTCACGATGACTTCAGTGTCGGCGATCATCGCCGAGAAATCATACAGCTCGAGCGGCAGGGCGACTACTGCCGCTACCGACTGGCAGCCACCAACAGCGAGGCGGAGACGTCACTCGCAGACATGTTCGAGCTCGTTGAAGGTGCCAAGACTGCGCTGGCGATCCAAGAGTACAGCGTCTCGCATACGAGTCTAGAGCAGATCTTCAACAACTTTGCACGCCAGCAGCGGTCGTCCGGCCCTCCTCCATGATGCTATTGGGACTTGCGACTCTAGACTCTAGAGCCGCAAGTCCCAATGGCGTCTAGACAGTGAGAAAGAGGCTGCAGCCGCTCAAGTCCGGAGAAGAAGATCAGCAAGTTAATGCCGACAGGAAAGGGCAGTTCCCTATTGATCACATCGTTCACACACTCACTCTGCCGTCGTGTCGAAGTGGAACACGCTCCCCGCCGGGATCCCGAGCCGCTCCATCTGTGCGGTGGCGCGCTGGTTCTTGCTCGCCATCTTGGCCGCCTGCCACGCGCGGCGCTCGGGGTCCTTAAAGCTGTCGGTCTGCCACGCGATTCCGGGGACCCTGCGTAGCGCCGCTCTCGTGGCGCCGCTGTCCGCTGCGGACAGGAACAGTCGCTGGAAGAGCGCGATGGTCGCCACCTCCTCGATGCCAGCACTGCCCGGGCCGAGGTGCAGCCCGTCACCGACGAGCGGGAAGCCCACCTTGCTCAGCTGCCGCAGGTTCCAGAGCGCGAGCGTGTTCCACGGACTCGTCGTGCCCGTGAGCGCCAGTGGCTGCGGCGCCAGCGGCGAGAACTCGTGGCCCGGGAGCGCCGCGCCGGCCACCAGATCGCGGCTAGCGTCGAAGCGCGCGCGCAGGAACGCCACGGCCGCCGCGTCAGCGTCGACCTCGAGCGACTGCAGCAGCAGCAGCGACGCGGCCGGGAAGGCCGTGGCCGCCGTGGCCACCAGCGCGTTGAGCGCCGGCACGAACTGGCCCCAGTGCAGCAGCGGGATCACCTCGACCGGCACGCGCCGGCCCTCCGGAGACAGCACACCCGCGTCCACGTCCGCGTACAGCCGGTCGAGGAACTCGAGCACGGACGCCGCAAACGCAGACCGCGGCTCGGCACGTGCGACACCGGCGGTGGAGCGGCGGGAGGGCAGCGCCGCCACGCCGTCGGGCACGCCGATCGCCAGGAGGATACCCGTCGTATCCGCGTAGCTGGCCGCGCGCACGCAGAAGGTCAGCGCCTGGTGCAGCGCGGCCGCCACGTCCAGCCGCTCGTCCCGCGCGTGGTGGTTCCAGTGCAGCCGCGTGCCCACGACGAGCGCGGTCGGCGCCTCCGTCGCGGCAGTTGGTGTCTCCTGCGTCGCCATGACCTTGTTGTCTTTGTTGCGCTTTTGGTTATCAGGCGGGGGAAGGATCAGATCCAGGACGGGCTCAGATCATGAGAGTTATGATTTGAATAGAGCGCTTATAGAGGACGCAAGAGTGGACGCATGTCTCTTTCGTACTCTATGTGATAGATAGTCCAGTGTCGATGAAGCGACGGGCATATGGGAATGATCATTGTGTCAACGCATGCATGGTCCCGTCGCGCTGTTTCGATGGGCTCTGGACTCGGACAGGGAGGCTTCCCGGTGGCTATGGACTAGGACACTAGACGGTGACGAGCGCGTGCACGGGGATGCCCTGCGTGGATGCCTGGCGCGTTCGTGGCGCGGCGCACAACCGACAAGCGCGTTAGTGAACGACATCCGTTGCACTCGGAGAGGGACGATGGGAAGGCTGCGCGCACCTGTAGTCGCTCGGTGCTGATGACGCAGCCGCACTCGAGCGCGAGGCCGCCCACGAGCTCGATCAGCTCGCCGATCACCTTGAGCGTGTTGCCCTGTCAAAAGTCGTCCAGGCGTTCGCACTCGCGTTAGCTCCGCAATGCCAGCCGCATGTGCCATGAACATGCAGCGTACCGTGGCGACAAAGTCGTCGATGATGACGACGCGCGCGCCGGCGGGGATGGCGTCCGCTTGCATCTCGAGGCGGCCCGAGAAGAAGCCCGAGACGTAGTCCACGCCCACCGTGTTGCCCGGGATCTTGCGCGAGCGCCTCACGGGCACGAAGGCCGCCTTGAGCGCGAGCGCGACGGGCGCGCCGAAGATGAACCCGCGCGACTCGCAGCTCACCACGTGCGTGACGCCCATGTTGCGGTACCGGTGCGTCAGCGCGTCAACCGTGAACTGGAAGGCCGCGGGTTCGAGTAGCAGCGACGCCACGTCCACGAAGTCCACGCGCGTCATGACGGCGATCGGGAACGTCTGGATCCGGCCCTTGAGGTACGCGGCCACCTGCTTCCCGTCCGACAGGTCCGTGGGCGGCGCCGCCGCCGCCGCCAATGGGGATTGGCCGCCGTCCGCGCTCATGCTTCTCGTTGTCGTTCTCGTCGTCTTGGGAGAATTGCTGCTTGGGCTTCTGGTGAAAAAATCGAGAGTGAACGCAAGGTGTCGACGTTTTGGCCAATCACGCCCGACTGTGTGCTGTGAATGCGATAATCGCATTCAACCGATTGATAAATACAGTAATGTGCGTGAATATGCAACGCTTGGCATATATTATCCAAGTCAGAATATAAATATATAGATTCCGCCATTTGCCGCCATGTTTGCGGCTGGACGAGCGGCGGCGACGGCCGACAAGCGCCGCGACGACGACGGCGACGGTGAGTGCGCTGGCGATGCGTGGGCCGGGGCATCGGGACCGCCGTGTCTTGTCGTATCTGTCCCGTGAGTTTCACCGGCTCAAGCCTTGTTTTTGTGTATGCTAGCGTGGCTCCAGGTCGGCCGCAGCTTCCGGACCGGTGGAGAGCATACCGAGCTGTCGGAGGACGCGCGACGCGAGAGGAAGCGCCGGCGCGGCGACTACGAGGGCGTGATCGACGAGGAGCGATCGCGCGCGCTCGTGGTGCACGCGAGGCAGCGCTCCAAGGCGGGGAGGCGCGTCAAGAAGAGCAAGAAGAAGAGGAGCAAGGAGGACAAGAAGCAGGCCAAGCAGAAAAAGAAGAAGAAGAAGGAGCGGCGCCATCACCGATCCGAGTACAGCAGCGCGTCGTCGAGTGCCTCTGGCAGCGGCGACGACGAGGCAGAGCGGCGCCTGGTGCGGCACCGCCGCCGGTCCCGATCCCGGTCCCGGTCGCGGTCCGCACGCCGCGGCCATCAGCTCGTCTCTGGAGGTTCCGCGCGCGAGCTGGCGCGCTCGCAGCCTTCCAGCCTGACCCCAGCTGTGGACCAAGAGAGGCTATTCGAGGTAGATCGCGTCGGCGACCGCGACAACGAGCTCTTCGGCTCGGTGTACGCTGGCGACCAGCCGCTGTATTCTCTCGCGACGCGGCGGACGCTCGGCACTGGCGCCTGGGTCGCTTCTTCGCGCGGCGGGCCCAGCTCCGTGCGCGTGGAGACCCGGCGGAAGCGGGAAGAAGAGCGGCAGAGAACAGAGCGGTACTTTGGTCTGGATGCGCGCCGAGCCGAGCGCTCAGGGCAGCAAAGGCGGCTGTACCTCGCGTACTCGGACAAACGCTGCGGTCGCCACCGCGACTCCAACTCGAGCGCAGCTGCTGAGATGGCGTACATCCCGCTAGACCCTGTCGTTGACTTGGTTGCAGCCGATGTGGCGGAGTCGGAGGACCCGATGACCGATTTCGTGGCGCTAACCGACGCGCAGAACGCGGAGCAGCTCCTTGTGACGCGTACCAAGCTGCTGAACGCCACAGTGGCGGAGAACCCGCATGACGTCGGCACGTGGCTTGACTTGATGGCATTCCAAGACCAGACGCTTCAGCTGGTGCAGGGTAGAGACAAGAAGGCGCTCGCAGCCGCACGGCGGAGCGTCTTTGACAAGCAAGCCGCGATTTTGGACAAGGCGGTTGTGCACAATCCAAAGTCACGCGAGCTGCAGCGCGTCAAGATCAACTTGAGGCTGCACATGAGCCGGCTGCAAGATGGTGGGGATGATCACGACGCAGCGCTTCAGCTTTTGGAGTCACTCATTGAGCGCGACCCAACTGACCCAGAGTTGTGGATGAAGCTGCTCGAGTGTCACCAACAGAACTTCAGCAGCTTCTCCGTGCCTTCGACCCGAAATCTCTTTGCGCGCATCTTTGCTGTCTACTGGAAACAGTTCGAAGCGACCAGCGGCAATGCGGAGACACAAGCGCTACTGTCGGGTCTGTTAGTGCGCTTCCATGGGCACATGTGCGCTTTCGAGCACAAGACCGGGCACTTGGAGCATGCCGTCGCCCACCTGCAGGCTCTGATTGACTTCAACTTCGGGTCCCAGCTCCAGTCTGACGACTCGAGACCTCACCACGAGTTGCTCAATGACTTCACAGATCGCTGGAGTCGAGATCTAGCGCGGTTTGGGGACGCAGATGAGCTAAGCGGCGACTCGCTACGCGAACTGCTGAGCCAAGGAGTGCTTCAGACGGATTCTGAGCTCATGGAGAGCATGTGCGTGACCAAGTTGAGCGAAATCAATCCCCCTGACGTGGTCCGGGGTCGACAACACAAGCAGCATCTTTTGTCGTCTTCAGCTGCCTACCGACGCCGAATCAATCGGCTGAAGGTTCCTGATTCTACAATTACTGACGACTCGAGCTACAACGAAGGCGAGTTTGAGCGAGATGGTGACAAAGAGAGTGAAGCGAGGCTGGTATACAGTAATCTGCACGGCTACCGCATCCTGGTTGACGAAGCAAACGACGCGGCGGAGTATGAGCGCATCCTGTCGGAGCTCCGGGGCACGGAGGCTTCTCAAGTGCGCCAAGAGCAGGCCGCAGTGCGAGACGAGAAGCGACTGGCGGGAGTCGTTGCCGTTGTTGAGGAAGTCAAAGACCAGCGAGCTGACTTTGACAGCGTGTCACGTGACGATCCGTTTGTCGAGTGGCTGACTAGCGAGGAGGCGCAAGAGCAAACACAGTGGCAGCCGCTCTGGGGAACGCGTGAAAGTCACCATGAGCTTATCGAAACGGCCCCCGAGCGCGCGGTGCTCACCGACGAGCTGCAGCCTTTTCTGTTCAAGATCTTGCCAAGTCATCAATGGGCGGTGGTGGCAAATCTGCTCAAGATGTGCGGCGTGTCAATCCAGCCGGACCAAGATAGCAGCATCTATGCGGACTCTTTCTCCGTGGACTGCAGCCCTTTGGCGAATCCACTCCTTCGCGCACTCGACTCGAGCTGCACAAAACCACTGGCGATGACCCCACAGGACCGACTGCGAGCTCTCAACGAGAATATGGCGCGATGCGTCCGCGTCGAGAAAGCAACAGCTTTGGATGGAGAGCGAGTGGCGTTCATCCGACGGATCTTCGCGCAGACCCTCAGCATGTTCCAAGGCCAGTCCAAAGAGGATATGTCGTGCAGTGGGGCCTTATCAACGCAGATGGTCAAGTGCCTTTGGATCGGCTTTGAGTCGGAGCTCGCTGCACATCTTTCCAAGGTCGGCGATGACAATGTTGTGACGTTCGCGCGATCGGTGAGCCAGCATCTCTTGCAAGCCCAGGCATCTCTCACAGACCGAATTGGCAGTAGCAACCCGCACGCGGACTTGGTGGTGCTGTTCGAGTACGCCCAGCTGGAGTATCGCGTGGGGAACGGCCGTCAGGTGCACCGCATCTTCGAAAAGACGCTGGCATCTCTGAGAGTGGCCGGGAACATCGACCGCGATTTCCAGCGACTCGTGTTTCTCCGGGTTCGGCAAGAGTTGTGGAGTTCTTCCAAGTTGAAGAGTGATGAAAGCTCCACCGACAGGAAGAAGATCAAGAAGAGGTTGAGCTTGGATGACAGTGGTGTCTCTGCCCACAAGCTGGCCAAGCTGCGTGCACTTTACATCCTTTGGTGCGTGTGGCAGTCAGCACATGAACCTCTCGACGCTCTCGTCAAGATGTTTCGGAAAGACCCAGCAACTCTGATTCACCGACATCTGCAACGCATGGAAGAGCCTCAGGAGATAGCAAGTCTTGAAGCGACATACCGTTCGGAGCTCGACTATGCCATTCGGGAAGCCTCGCCAAGCTGCAGCTGTTGCCTGACGGACGCGTTTGATGTTTCTCGCCGCTTGCTTGCAGTCTCAAGTTCCTTGTCATGTGTCGTTGGCTTCTGCCTGCACAATCTGGCGCTGGCCGTGTATTGCTCGCGTGGTCTGGAAGCAGCGTGCGAGCTGTACCGCGAGTTCTTGCTCGACAAGTCCAAGCCTGCGTGCCTACGGTCAAGGTCGGTCTGGCTGAGCTACTTGGAGATGATACAGCAGCACCACAATGCTGTGGGAGCGTTCCCGCCTGTCAGTCCGCGTATGTGGCGCACAGCGGTCGAGCACGCCGTGCACGCGTTCCCTCACGATACCGTGCTGCTTCGACTGTTCATCGACGCGGAGACTGGCGCGACCATGTCCCAAGCGCTACGCAGCCACTTCCTGCGCGTCGAGAAGCAGTCTCGACGCCACTTTGACTCGCCGCAGCTTGCAGAGTGGCTGTTCACGCTGACGACAGAGATTGCACGCATCGAACGCGCCGCATTCGCGGCAGCTCAGGTGTCTGGTGGAACCACCGAGGTCTCACCTCTCTCGTCAATCCCAGATACAACGAGGTGCTGCTTGTTTCACAAATGGGGAGCGAATACGGCTGCAGTGGCGCGGGTTCGTGCCACGTTCGAGAATATGGTGAGCCAGGTACGCACGCGTGGCTGCGCGCTGGCTTGGCGTCTGTACGTGCGCTTTGAAGTCGCGCTCGGGCGAGTCGATGCTGCCAAGAAGGTTTATTACCGCGCGCTCGCAAGGTGCCCGTGGAGCAAAGCGCTGTATATGGACGGCGTGCGCGTGTTGCGTCCGTACCTGAGCGAAGAGGAATGCCAGGAAGTGATCGACTTCATGGCTGCGAAGGAACTGCACGTTCGCGTCGAGATGTGAGGCGATTTCCACAGTATCGCCAATCAACAGGGAACTGCGCTTCCAGTTGATGCTGTCACGCCAAATATAGGTTTCGTGGTCGCCGAGTTGCAGCCGCACCACAAAATCAATCGAGGTGAGTTGTCATGGCTCCAGGTGTCATGCAAAGGCTTGATCACCACGCCGACCTGCTTGACCGACTGCAAGCTGTCAGCGCGGTTGCGAGGACCAGCGCCGACGCCATCATCGATGGGCTATTCCCCGAGCAAGCAAGCTACTCGACCGCGTCTCGACTACTATCGGTCGCAGCCAAAGCCAGCCGTCTGGACGTCGGTCGAGCCTTGACAAGTGCCTCGGTGTGTCCGGTGTTGCCTCCACCCAAGTCAGGACGGAGAAGGAAGCGTCGGAGCAACCAACGAACCACGCCGTTGCTGCCACTTCGGCCTCTGTCACCAACCCGCAACGACCTGGACAAAGCGGGTTTATCGCATGCAGAGCTTGCGCTCGCACTGTGGGATGCCAAGATGGAGCGCCAACAGCTTTCACGGGAAGACCTGCTATTTCTTTTGCTTCACGAGGACACCGTCCGCGTCCTTGAAAGCGCGCGCCTCCTGCGGCTGTCACACATATCGTACGAACAAGTGATGGAGTTGGAGCTGACGTTGGATTCGATGCGCAACGAAGCTTCGCTTCGCTTACGAGTTGGGTCTCGCCCGCAGCAGCAGCAGTGTGCATTCGCGACTTTGCTCAGTCGAAACGTTTGGATGCATCAGAAGGCATTTGGGGTCCGGCCGTTGCGAGTTTTGGCTGAAGTGACGGCGAAGAACTGCGCTCTGTTACCGGTGACCTCGCAGGTGTTGCCACCGACAAGGGCAACGTCACAGATGAGAGTTCGCCCAGCATTCCGGGTTGCAACGGCGCTACCTCCGTCGGCCAGAACTGCAGGGATAGTGCGTGATGAATGGGACGAAACACGCCATTGTGTTGGTGTCCGGTCCAGGGCTCCGCTTGCTGTTATGAAGCCGCAGCGATTGTCGATTGGTGGCAGCAGCATCGGTGCGTGCTCGAGCTACGGGTTTCTGGCATAGCGTTGCTGCTCTTTGACGACGAACTTGGTCCTTTAGTGAGCTCGACAGCTGAATACCTGCGCGTTCATTGCGTCCAAGAACTCGTTCACTCGCCAGACCCCGGTGCACCTTCGTCCCGATCGCTCTGGCTGCTCCGTAGACGCTTTGCCGCCGAGAAGCTGATGGTAAGACTGTCAGTGTCAAACTGCGCACCGTTCATCCATCATCCATCTAATGGGTCATGTGACTGTCGTCGTGGCAAAGGCTGTCCTTCACACGCACCACATGAAGGTACAGGCACGGTGCTTTCAGAGGTGGCGCGAGCAAATGCTGTGGACCCAGTGCCAGGAGCGCGCCAGGAATTTCTGCCAGCTGTACGTTGTCAAGCCACTCCATTTGATGTTCACGACGTGTTTTCCCTTTGATGACCTTTGTTCGTAATGTCCTCATAGCAAGTGCGCGCTCTGGGTCATGCGCCGTGCTCGCTGGCGGCTCCGGGCTCTTGTCTCCCAGTCGTGGACGCGATGGAAGTCCGACGCCAGTGAGCAACGCGCTCTTGAGGAGTTTGCGGCACTCGTTTCGATCCAGAGCTGGTGCCGACAAGTGATTGGGAAGCGCAAGGCCGCATCTCACGTCGTCCAGCGCGCAGCCATTATGATCCAAGCGCGGTGGCGCGGCTTCTACGCGCGGAAGATGCTCGCTCGAAGGCGTCGATTCGCCAAGTACTCGGTGGCGGCAGCTCGATTGCAGCGGTGCTATCGCGCCTTCCGCTTCCGACAGCAACTCGCATCGTTCGTGCGTGGGATGCGCGCGGCGCGAGTGGTGACGCAGAGCATGCGCGCGTACGTCAAGAAGCGCCGCGACTTTCGCGCGTGGTGCCATCGACTCGCTCGCTACCACGCAGCGATTGCGATTCAGATGTGGGGCCGGCGGCAACGCGTGCGCATCCAGCGCAAGCGGACGCGTCACCAACAGACCGATGCGGCAGTACGCGTCCTCACCAAGTTCTTCCGGTGGACGAAGTTCATGCGGCGATTTGGCTTGCGAGTGCAGCGGATGCTGGAGAGGAGGACGCGCGCGGCTATCAAGCTGCAGACAGCATACCGGGCAAAGAGAGCGCGCGCGCGGTTCTACTCGCTGCAGGACTCGTTGGAGGAGCAGCGACGGCTCGAGATCCTCCGTGTGATGTGGGAGAACGCGTACGCGTCGACGATCCAGACGTGGTGGCGGCATCGGAGACAGCGAGAGAAGGCGAAGCAGGTGCTTCGTGAGCTGCAAGCCACTCCACCAAGCTGCCATCAATGAGAATGCACACTCAATTTGTGATATGGTCTGCAAGGCTTTACGCCTGAATTACAATCGAGATTGCGGTTTGCATCCGAGCCATGCTTCTTCTACCGGGTCGCATGGTGGACCGATGTCTGCAGCGATCTGCGCTTGTCGGAGCCGGATGTAGTCGTCGTTGAGTATGCACGAGAGCACCTCCATGCGGTTGTTGTAGCACATGCCGATCTGACCGGAGCCGGCAGGGTACTCACATCGCCGATACGGAACACCGCCACACACTTGGACAGACGCAGGGTCCAGAGCGTCAACGGCCCCAACAATGTCATACTTGCTTGCGATGCAAAAGTTGCTCGAGAACTTGTGAACAACAGACCGGAGTCCCGACGGCGCTCGTGGCTCGTCCGCGGCTAGACATTCAATCGTTGGGATGCCAATGTCGGGATTGGCCACGCACATGAGATTCATGGGATCACACTCGCCCAGGAAACCGTTGCAGCAGAACGCAACTCGGCGGAAGACAGCCAAGTGGATGAGGTTCTTCAAGCGCGACAGATCAGGCAGCGTCTTGGCCAACGGCAGGTAAATGAGCTCGAGTCGGCGCAAGTTGAGCAAGTTGTCCATTGCTGGCACGTCCTCGAGCGATAACAGGAAAGCGAGTACGACATTGCGAAGGCGCGGGACGCCACTGAGTGGTGGGAATTTGCAGAGACTTGTGTGCACGGCAAATTGCAGATACATCAGCTGTGGCATGTTGCTGAATAGTTGGTCATCAATGGTCGCCAGGTTGGTGAATAGTTGTTTGCCTTCGAGGTGCCTGTGCAAGTAGCACGCCAGTGAGTGAACGTGAATGCATTCTTTCGTGTGGAAGCGTCGGGCTTACAGAAACTTGAGTGCCTTGAACTCTTTCGTCCACCACGACGGCAAGAATGGGCAAGCCGAAGCCTCTGAACGCGCGGTTGAGCTCGACGGGGGCTGTGACTGACGCGACGAGCACCTGTCGTGGCATCTCCGTGAATCTCCTGGCGAGTATGGCTCCGCTGGATTGACAAGCGGCTGGAGTGACTTGGCTTGGCTTGGGGCGGAGCGTCTGGAGACCACCCGCAGTGGGACCCGATTTGACCGGACGATCATCTGACACGTCCATCGTCAAGTTCCTTCCTCGCCGCTAGATTGTGCAGTGGCCATCTCAAGTTCGTCTGCTGCCATTGCGTTCCCAGAAAGAGATGAAGCGTGGCTGGTGATTGATCTTGGATTGGGTGGCTGCGCAAGGGCACAGGGGCCGCTTTGAGATGATATTGACATGAATCTCGCTTGTCCATGGCCCATTCGTTCCCCCCCCATTCTGCTGCAGCCACCTCCACTGCCGCCTCCAAGCTGCAACGAGTGTGTCATTTGCAGCTCACAATGGGATATTTGGATCAGCATGGCTGCACTCGGTTCACACCTGACACAAACTATTGAATTCGGTATTTACCATCGGCTGAAAACCTCTCGAACAGCCTATCGCATGCCTTATGCAAGGTTATCACACCCACTTGCCCAAAAAACTCTTGCGCGTCGACCACGTAAACCACTTGGCCTGAGTATACCGCGAGCCGGGCAAGTCAGGACAGGCAGTGCACCACCGCCCCTGACACTGCCGGTCGCATTCCCGTTCCTTCCCGGCCGAGCGCATACAACTGCGCATACAATCCGAGACAGGCCGCGTGGCAGGCGATCAGACATGGGAGTGCCGAGCGAGTCGCGCGCGGGCGCCGGCGTGCGCGTGTGCGCGCGCTTCCGGCCGCAGAACCGGCTGGAGCTCAAGCAGCGCGCGGTCGAGTGCGTGCGCGTGGACGCCGAGGCGCGCGCGGCGAGTCTGGAGGGCGGCGGGGGCGCCAGCGGCGGCGCACACACGTTCACGTTCGACGAGGTGATGGGTCCGGGCGCGACGCAGCGAGACGTGTACGAGGCGACGGCGCGGCCGCTGGTGGACGCGGCGCTACGCGGGTACAACTGCACGTGCCTCGTGTACGGGCAGACGGGCTCGGGCAAGACGTTCTCGATGGAGGGCGTGCCGGGCGACCAGGAGTTCGCCGGTGTCATCCCGCGCGCCATGCGCGACGTGTTCGAGGGCATCGCGCAGATGCAGGCCGAGCTCGAGTTCATCGTGCGCGTGGCCTACGTCGAGATCTACCTGGAGAAGATCCGCGACCTGCTGCACCCGGCCGCGAGCAACCTGAGCGTGCGCGAGAGCCGCGAGCGCGGCGTCTGGGTCGCCGGCGCCAAGGAGGTCAGCTGCGCCTCGGCGGACGACATGCTGGCCGTCATGCGGCTCGGCGGCGCCAACCGCGTCATCGCCAGCACGCGCATGAACGCCGACTCGAGCCGCAGCCATTCGGTCTTCATCATCACGATCGAGCAGCGCAACGTGGCCACGGGCGCCTCCAAGACGGGCAGGCTCTTCCTCGTCGACCTCGCCGGCTCCGAGAAGGTCGGCAAGACCCACGCGCAGGGGCAAACGCTCAAGGAGGCGCAGCACATCAACAAGTCGCTCTCGGCGCTCGGCGGCGTTATGAAGGCGCTCACAAGCGGACAGCCCAACGCGCACGTGCCCTACCGCGACTCGAAGCTCACGCGCCTGCTGCAGGACTCGCTCGGCGGCAACTCGCAGACCACGCTGCTCGTCTGCGCCAGCTGCAGCAGCTACAACGCCGACGAGACGCTCTCCACGCTGCGCTTTGGCGCGCGCGCCAAGGACATTAAGAACAAGCCGACCGTCAACGAGGAGCGCACGGTCGCCGAGTACAAGGTGCTGCTCGCGGGCAAGGACAAGCGCATTGCTGCGCTCGAGGCGCAGCTGCTTGAGCTACGTGGAGAGAGCGCGGACGTGAGCGAGAAACCAGAGACAGAGGCGGACCAGGCGCGCGTGCAGGAGTTCCTCGCCAAGATCGAACAGTTGGAGGACGAGCAAGCGTCCAAGGCCACCGAAGTGACGAGCCTCGAAGAGCGCTGCGCAGAGCTCGAGGTAGAGAATAAGGACCTGCAGCACAAGTCGCTGGAGCTGACGACCGCCGCGAGCCGCAACGAGGATGTGATCAAGAAGCTCGCATTCGTCGAGAATGAACTCGAGGCCAAGGCCAAGCAGTTGGAGGAACTTAGCAAGCTACTCAAGCAGCGGGAGCGCAAGAACGTGTCTGGCGTGTCGTCCTCTTCTGAAACAAGCCAGCCTACGATCTCGGAAGAAAACGCGCTGGAGAATGGAGCAGATATCTCCGACGCGGTCGGTTCCTCAGTGTCCCAGGCGTCGTCGTCGGGTGATCGGCCTCGCGCGGACAGCGCCGCGATGTGGGAGAACGAGCTGCTGCGCCAACAAGTCCAAGCCAAGTCGCACGAGGTGGAGCTCTGCACGACACGCATTCGCGAGCTGTCGGAGCAGCTGGTCAACTGCCGCAACTTCTACGACCGCGAGATCGACACGCTGCAAGAGCGATTGCGCGAGTACGACGCGCACATTCGCGGGTTCGTCGAGATCTCGGAGAAGGAGGACAAGACAGCGCAGCTCGATTCTCTGCAGCACAAGGCCACGATGCTCAAGTCGGTGCGCGGCGGCGGCGGGGCCAGCTCAAGCTTGAGCGCTCCGACTCCATCGGGGACGGGGTCGCCGACCCAGCAACGCTCTCGCATTGCGAGCTCGGCGAACTCGGCCGACGGCTGGTCGCTGGACGACGAGGTTTTCCCTATCGCGCCGATCGACATGGAGTCGCCGGTGGTCAAGCGCCTCATCGCCAGCATGCCGGAGAAGGGCCGCGAGAAGCTGTCCAAGTGGCTCGTGTTTGTGCTAGAGGGGCGAGACATCCGCTCCAACTTCCACCCCGAGATCTCGATCGAAGGGGTGAACGAGGACATCAACCGCAACATGCGCCGGCTGATTGTGCCGCTGCTCAAGAACCGCCACGACCTCGAGGTGCAGTCGTACGTCCGCACGCGCTTCGTCAAGGTGTCGGACCTGAAGATCACTCTCGTGCCCAAGAACAAGGACACAGTCCACGTGGAAGCCACACCGACCTACGACGTGGACGAGCGCGTGTCTGGCACGATCGCGAGCCCTGCCGACGCCGCCACCGCCGCGGCCTCCGCGGTCGACAAGCTCTGGGCAAAGGATCACCTATTCTTCGGCCCGAAGGGGGACGTCGCAGGTCCATCGGTGCTACATGGCGCGCGCGCACTCGTCCCCGGCAAAGACCGGTTCGCGTCCGAGCCGGTGGACCTGAGCGCGAGCGTGTCCGAGTCCAAGGCGGTATTGGACGTCGCGTCGACCGGTTCCAACTCGAGTCCGTCGTCCGGAGCTGGAGCCTCCAGCGATGCTGCGACTGCGGCTGCTCCGGTCAGCGGCGGCCTCTTCGGCATGATGCGCACCAAGTCGGGCGTGGGTGCCATGTTTGGCGACGTCAAGAACCTGCTCACGGGCCGCTCGCAGCGCAACTATGTGCACGAGGACACGCTGTGCGATGGCTGCGGCAAGAGCCCGATTGTGGGCGGCCGCTGGAAGTGCAATACGTGCGAGAACTTTGAGCTGTGCGACGCGTGCTACGGTGCCGGGCTGCACGGGTTCGAGGTCAGCAACGACATGTGCCGCCGCATCGAGCAGATGGCAGTGCAGCGGCACCGGTCACTGGGCGAGTTCCCCGAGCTGTTCGAACTCTTCCGGCGCCACATCTGCAACGACGATGTCGTGCAGTTCCGCCGCATCGTCGACTGGCTCGGAGACATCGTCGCGGGCACGCACGCTGCGCACATCAACCACAAGATGATCGTCAAGAGCGGACTGCACCCGGAGATTCGCGCGCGCCTCGTGGCGCAGCTCGGCGCGCTCGCGAGTGTGCGCACCGACATTGAGCTCAAGACCGAGTGGGTCGTGGAGAAGTCGTTTGAGGAAGAGGAGGAGGAGAACGCCAGCGACAGCGAAGACAGCGCCAAGGCGAACGACAGCGCCGACAAGGCGGACGACAGCGCCGACAAGGCGCCGGCGAGCGAGCCCACGCCATCGCCGCCGGCCTCACCCATGTCCCCAAAGGTGCCCGAGGTGCAGCTCGAGACGCTGCGCATGTACATCGCGGACGTGTCGACCGCCAGGCCCAGCGACAAGCCCGCCGCAGCCTTCTCGGACCTGCTGCACCCGTCGCGCCAGCACTCGCACTCGCAGCAGTCGGCGACCGGCGCGCGGTCCGCGTCCGCGTCCACGGCATCCGTCTCGTCCGTCGGCGCAGGTTCCAGCTCTGGCGTCGGCTCTGGCGGCTCCTTGACAGCCACTGCGGACGCGCCTGTGGCTGATGACGCGGCCGCTGCGAGCGAACAGCCACCCATGCACAACCGCAAGCGCGTGCTGTCGATCACGCACCTGCACTTCTGAGTGCGTCGGCGACGTGGCCACGGCCGTACGTCATCAAGGCGCTCGTCCGCGATGGAGATCGACCAGCTCGTGACGCGGCGGCCCGCGCGATGCAGCCATTGGCCGTGCAGGAAGCTGCAGCAAGGACGCCGGCGCGTCAGGAGCGCGTGGAGTAAGTGAAAATATTTGTGTGCGTGGATCTGTCAGTCGCCGCGTGACGTGTCCATGCATTGAGGCGAGAAACGCAACAAGCGGATCAGGATGGATCGCGTCCAGCGGTCACATGAGACGCGGCGGTTCCAATTCAGTGACGCATAGCCACGCCGCACTCCCGCGTCATTGCCACCAGCAAGTCCCCCAAGAACCACAGCACACAGACGGCAACAGAGACGGAATCAACGTCGAGCTATATATTTAAACGTCGAGGGCGTCACGCAGAGGCATGCAGTCGATGGCCGACACCCTCCCTTCGCTAGGAGCATGGAAGGAGGGGGGAAGGCCATCAGGAACGCGCGCGGGGCGAAGCACTTTCGCGGCCGCGCGCCGGGGCCAAGCGCGCTCTACGCCGACGCGCGCGAGGCCTTGGACACGAACTCGCGCTGCGCCGACGACAGGCCCCACGCGGGCGCGCCGCGCACCACGAGCCGCTTGAGCAGCGCGACCGTCTGCTGGTCGCTGGCGATGGCGCGCAGCGCCTGCTCCTGCTCCTCGGTCGTGGGCAGCGCCGCCTTCTCGGCCTCCCACGTGTGCATGAGGCCCGCGAGCGTCGACACGTCCTGCGGCTCGGCGCGCGCGCCAGGGTAGAACGTGCCGGGCTCCGAGCGCGTCTTGATCGACCCGTAGTAGCCGCCCTGGCCCTCGATGGGCTGGCCGCCCGAGTAGGTCGTCAGGAGCGCGCGGCTGACGGCGAACGCGGCGGGGCGAGCGAGCGAGGCGGTGGCGCGCTTGGCAGCGGTCGAGGTGGCGGCCAGCATGGTCGTGTGGGTGGAGAGCTGGGGGACTGGAGGAACTTGGTCTTGCACTTGACGCCGACGCTTGGAATCCGAGAATGGCTGTCGCTTCCGACTGCCGGGATTGGATTCCGTCTACAGTGTGAAAGACGAGAGGGAGATTCGAGGAGGGGCGATATACTGGGGGCAAGTGATTTTTCCTCGCGGGTTCCTTCCTCCTGGCGACGGTTCAAACACTGGTCCCAAACTTCCAAACAGAGCATGCGACGGGCGGTGGTGGGTCCGAATCTCGGCGCAAAACCAGGCCGGCGGTCCGAATTAGACGGTTTTCTTAGGATCCAGTGGCCGTCACGAAGCGGGACCGGTGACGCGCCAGTGTGAGAGAAAGAGCGGCGCGGCTGGACCGGCGACGTGGCACGAATCAACCGCACTTGAAAATCAGCAGGGAGAGCAGCGGGTAGGGTTACGGGACGACGCGCTGGTTAAAATTTCACAAAATGTCAGTACGTTGGTTTTGCGAGCGACGACGTCCGCACGTGCGTGGCGTCGTCGTAATTTACACTTGGCGACACCGGTACAGTACACAGCTTACACAGCCCAAATCACGCTTAAGTAAACTACGGCCGGGTTTGTCTCATTTGTTTCTCTTCGGCGCCATAAACATACCGTTCGCTCGCAGTTCTCGCGCCAACTATTTTTGCATATTCAAGCGACAAACGGCAACATTCGGTTGCCGTTTCCCGTTTTGATGCTGCATCCGCTCGCACTCGAGACTGGTGTCCAAACGTGGTGAGGATTCGCCCTCGTGCCGCCGTTTCACGTGCGGGGAACGCTCCTGTGGCCAGCGTCCCCGCACTTTCGTCCTGAAGATGGGGGGGGCCGCATCACACAGGAATGGTGGCGTCTGGCTGGATTGAGGAAGCCAACCGCGCCTCGTCATTGGTCCCGAGAGATGTGCGGTGCATCAGGGGTAGGGCCCCTCCCAATGACGCACCCGTCGTCGAGATCCTTCCCATTTCGACGCAACTTCAATCCCCGAAACTGTCAATAAGCAAAAACATGATAATTGACAGGTTCAATGGACACAGAAGGTTACATTTCTAAACATCATGTATTCATGACGCAGCACTACACCTTTGATCTATCGCAGGCTATCCCATCTCAGCAACTCTCCACACCGCCTATAATCGCAATTCCCCAATTCCCGCTAAAACATCACACGTCCAAGCCCGACGCTTGCCAATCACCGCCACCATCGCCGACGCCATGGCGCCGCGTCCTCCTCCATCCCCGCCGCCCGCGACCAAGCGCGGGCCCACGTCGCCCGCTGCGCCGTCCGCGTCCTCGTCTACGCCCTCCTGGCTGCTCTTCCTGCTGCTGCCGGCGCTCGCGGCGCTCGTGGGCGTCGCGCTCACGCGGCCGGACGCGCTCGGGCCACCCGTCCATGCGGCGGCCAACACGACGACGGCGGCGCCCGTCTCGCCGCTCATGGACGCTTCCACGGCGACCGCCAAGCTGCAGCTGCGCGCCGACCTGCCGGACAAGTATGCAAGCGAGCTGGTGGCCGTGCGCACGCGCCGGCTGCTGGTCGGCGACGCGTCCTGCGCGCCGCCGGAAGTACTGGACGGGCCCACGCACGTGGCGGACGCGATGGACGCGCTGCAGGCCGCGGACGCCGCCGACGATCGCGTGTTCCTCATGCTCAACGGCCAGGACGACGGCGTCTTCCTGCGGTACCCTAGGAGCGAGGACGGAGAGCGCGACGCGTGCCTCGGGACGCTGGCGCTCGCTGGCGTGCGGCCGCTGGGCGGCGACGAGCACGCGGCGGCCAACGGCGTGCGGCTGTTCTCGCAGGCCGGCGAGCCCGTGACGACGCTCGCGCAGCTGCGGACGCTGCGGCTCGCCCACGTGCTGCTGGACTTCCAGCTGTGGGTCTGGCCGGGCGTGCGCGTGGGCCACCGGCGCGTCGTGGACGGCGTCTTCAACGTCACGACGCAGTCGCTGCACCCCAAGGTGTTCACGGTCGAGGGCTTCTTCTCGCAGGCCGAGGCCGACGCCATCATCGCCGAGGGCACGGCGCGCCTCTCGCGCTCGCCCGTCGACAGCCCGGACGCCGTGGACGGCTACCACGCGGACCGCACGAGCTTCACGGCCTTCCTGGACGACAGCGCCTTCACGCGCGACCTGCGCGAGCGCACGGCGACGCTGCTGCGCCTCCCCGCCGCGGGCTTCACGGAGCGCATGCAGCTCGTGCGCTACGAGACCGGCCAGTTCTTCCGCCAGCACGAGGACTACTTCGACTCGAAGCAGTTCCTGCCCACGCAGCAGCTCGCCGCAGGCGAATACAAGGCCTGGGCGGCCTGGGCCGCGGCTCGGATCGACGCGCTCGAGCAGGACGAGGACGCCAGGCAGCTGCTGCCCGCCGAGTTCCGCCGCGGAGGCAGTTTGTTCCCCGTCGCGGAGGACAAGGCCGACTTCCAGCAGGCGCTGCTGCAAGTCTTCATGCAGGACGCGCGCAAGAACGACTTCTTCTTCGAGCACGCGGACGTGGCGTGGGGCAACTGGATCCAGGAGAACCTGGACCTCAAGGCGACCGACATCCTCGGCCCGCTGCTGAGGGACCGCGGGTACATCCTGGCGCACATCATCAAGTCCTGGGAGGCAAGGGCGGGCAACCTGCGCGCGCTCAAGTACACGATCCCGCCGCGGGAGGTGAACGGCGTGACGCACTACTTCCGCTGGATCCGGTGGCTCAAGGAGCGGATCCAGGACCTGATGGACGCGGGCGGAGACGCGCGGGTCCCGGCCGTCGTCCAACCCGCGGGCAAGCTCTACCCGACGTACCACATGAGCTACCAGAACGAGCTAGTGACGCTCTTGCTGGAGGAGGAGGACGAGCAGCAGCTGGCCGACGCCTTCGGGGCCGAGTGGCTCGACTGGCTCCGGACCAACCGCAAGAGCACGGACGTGCTGGTCGAGGCGCTGCGAGCTGACGTGCGCGTGTTCGATGCGGTGGTGCGTGCGTGGAGCAAGCTCGTCACCTCAGCCGGCGGCGACGCGCAGGATTTTGCGTACGACAAGCCCGTGTACGCGCGGCACTTCGAGCCGAACCGGTTCGCGACCGTCTTCCTGTACCTAAACGACTGTCCCGAGGGCGGCGAGACCGTGTTCCCGTACTCGCGCGAGCGCATCGTGACGGGCATCGAGCGCGAGGGCATGAAGGAGTGCTCCGAGGGCCTCGCCGTGCCGCCCACGAAGCTCACAGCCTCCATGTTCTACTCGCAGACGCCCGACAACGCGCTCGACCCGGCCAGCCTGCACGGCGGCTGCCCGCCGGCGAAGGGCATCAAGTGTGCGTCTCGATCTGCTCTGTTGTTGCCGGTTGGCTCGACTGCTGACAATGCGTGTGCCTCATGTGTCGTGCCTGTGTGCTGCAGACGGCGCCAACTCGTTCACGTGGAACGCGGACGCGGACGAGGGGGCCAACGCGTGGGACAAGGGCCGCGACTTCAAAGTGCATCCGCTCTGAGTGCCAACATTCGTGTGTCGTGTGAGTGTGATCATAGTAGCGTGGCGAACGTCTGCATCAAAATGACAGAGCGAGGGAGTCAGAACCAATACTCTACTCGCTAGTGTCGAGGCGACAACGACCTCTGCTCTCGCCACACCCATTGCATGCACCATGGCTTGGATCCTCTCGAGTGAGAGAGTGAGAGACACTGTCCACCAACTCAGACTTCCTGGCGCCGCCGTCGCTCAAGCAACAGGATGCCAGCCAACAATCTGGGAGCCGATCAGAACCCACCACGCCACAAAATCCTTTCCTTGAAAACCGTGACCCGCGAGGAAGTGGCCGAGAGTTGGCGAGCGACATGATGGGAAGGAGTGACTTGTTGCAGATCGGTGCGAACAGTTTCATCGCGTTCAGCGTCCTCTAGCGTCCGCCAGAGCCACTAAACGCGTCTCAAGTTGCAGGACATGGCTTCGTCAGCATGCAGCGGTGGCTGTGATTCTCCGCATGATCCAAAGCCCAATTCGTCAGACCCAACAACCAGAGGTCCGAGCGCGTGTGGTCGTCTGCTGGTTCAAAAGACAACTAACGCCTGACAAGGCAACGCCAACGTGAAGAGACGACATTCCCACGAACGGGGACAATCGAACAGGAACCGCAAGGCACCCGCTCGAACACCAGGAGTCGGTCATGACCAATGCTTCCAGGAAAAGAATGAAGGCATGAGTCGCATACCACGTCTTGGCAACGATGAGTTCGAACGGATATTTCACAGCGGCGCAAGGGTCCATGGTTCGGGCACTCTCACACCGAGCGTCTCCCGAAGTTGGCCACCTACTGTTTGCGTTGTTGTTGTCGCACCAGACCTGGTCACCGTAATGAAGTGAGCGCATTCGTACAACGCCGAGCCTCCGTGTCCGCAGCAATCCACCTCGCCACGTCACCACGCACTTCGTTCCTCTTGACATGGACGCTGGCCAGTCGCCATGACTGTCACTTGAGCTGTCCACGCTGATAGAGACCTGGGGGTGATAAAAAAGCTCAGCCGACTCCGCCATCGCGTTGTACCAGCAAAAGACTTGGTTTTTGATGGTCGACGCGGCCGCGTTTTCCTTCTACACGCCGTGAGCCCGCAAACCTCATGCTTCACCACTTACGGCGGAGCGTCGAGAGCTCCGCGCAACACCTGCAAGGCAAACGGCCGTCAACCCCGTACTTGACCCGCTTTACGTACTCGACACTAGGAGCCTCACAATTCGAGTCTGCTTCTTCCGAAATGCGAGGCAGCGCCATGCAGCAAGGCCGCTTCCCCGCCACAAAGCTCACGGTGCAGGCGTCTGAAGTAGACAGGCACGCGACACAGCCGCTCTCCGTCTCATGTTTTGGTGGAGACGCGCGTGGCTGTCAACTTGCTGCCTGAGCTTACGGCGGGGCGCAGACACGCGCCGCCCTTCCTTACGTACATGCATGCAATGTCCATCCGGACTCTCTAAACCCCCGCGTTTCTCGCCCGCCGACCCACTCTTTCGCGTGCTAGCCACGCGCCAGCGCTCCCAGCTCCGCGTTAAACACACGCACTCCTCTCGGATCCAGCGGGAGGGGGCGTCGTGATGACGGCCCACCGTGCGTCCTCGAAGGGTCTGGCCGAAGGCTCAAAGTCCCCTGCCAGCCACTCGTTCGCTTGTTCGCGCGTGGGTGTGGTGTGGCGATGCATGGTGAGTCCATCATCGATCACGCGAAACAGATCGCATTCCATGTGGGAGTCTCTGGAGGAAAAGTGAGCACTGGGTGCGTGTTTCGCGCTGTTCCCGGCCCGCGTATTTATGCGACCACATTGCCGACGACCTGCCACAAGGGATCTCTGGACGCAATCTAATACTGGCGGGTGGGGGGCGTCACGTACCAGCCGACCGACAGGACCTGACTCAGCATAGACTAGTCAAGAGGATTCATCGGCATAACCGCGACCGACCGCGAAACGACCGTGCGTGCGTTTCTGCCGCGCGCCAGGAAAACACACGCCACCAGTGCGCTCCCAGCGCGCAGACAGTTCCCTTGTTTAACGCTATGCCTGTCGCCCAGCCAATCTGCCGTCACTGAAGTATTCAGCCGTCTTGACTGGTCGGTGGCTCGTGTCGGCACCACCTGACCTGACGTGGTCCGCCACGCAGAGGAACGACCGTTGAACGCAGTGTTCTGTCACCACCGAGCTTCAACGGGTGATTTTTCGCCTCCCAGTTGTTCGAAAAGTTTGTATGAGATTTTTCTCAATAGCGGAGACGGCAGCGTGTTGCGTGGCGCTGTAAAACCTGTCAGAACGGATATATGGTATGAAATTTGTACACCGTGCGGTTTCTGCCAGCTCGGACGTGTTTGACTTCAAGGTGACCCTTTTTCGAGGGAGCGACAGATGATGGTGCTTTTCGGGGCTGTTGGTTTTCTGGACCCCTGCAACGAACAACAGTGCGTGGCTGAACCCCCACTGTCAGGCGCATGAAACGCAACGCGCGGCATCAACATCCGATGCAGAATATGCTGGGTTTCGTATGCCCTGCGCATCGCGCGGTCCGATCCGACCTGTGTCCTCAAGCGATCACGTCCGCTAGACCCGTAGGCGACTCTCCTATTTGAGCCGGTGCATTCGCCACTTTAAACTTCAAAAGTACCCCTATTTGCCATAATAGTCAAGGAGGGCCCTCCTCCCCCGACACTGGTTGTCGCCAAAACTCGTGGAGACACTTCGGGACCCGACCTCCAGTCCCATAGACAAGCGGCCCCGTCGTGTCCGCGATTATTTCCCCGAGCCTGTCGAACCTGCGGGCACCGCAGGCGAGCTCCTTCACTTGAGAATCGAATTCACCGACAACGCACACGTCCTGGGTGTTCAAGCCCGTGTTTCTGTCTCCGGATCCGATCCGACCGACCACTCGGAGTGCAGCCAACGCCCGACCGACCACCCGCTCGCAGTTTGAGATTGCGGACGAAGGGCGGACTACGTCAGCCGCTTCTTCCCTTCATCTCGAAGTTCCTTGGAGTGTTTTTTAACGCCCGGGCGTCAAAAACAAGGCCGCCGAAGCGCCTCGAGGCCTCCTTCGAGCAAGCAAGCCGCACTTCCACCAGCATGGCGTGGGTGTGCGGGGCACAAAGACCCGACGAGAACATGCCGCTGGCCGTCGCGCATATTTACCGCCAGGAGGAGACACTGCGACATGGCGGCGGCGCGTGCAGCCCCACTCGCGGTCGTGCTGTCCATCATGGCCAACAATCCTATCCTCACGCAACAGCCAACTCGGCCGCGCCTCGCACCAGCGGCGACAGGAACAACAGCAGCAGCAGCAGCAGCAGCAGCGTGCCATCCTCCTGCTCCACGACGGAGTGCGCCACCACGCCCTACTCGCACACCCAGGCGTCCTCGACGACCTCGTCGCCGTCCGCGGTGGACCTGGAGATCCTCCAGCTCGGCATGCGCGCCGACTCGGCAGACGACGGATCTGACAGCGACGGCTTCATGGCCTCTGCGGCGCCGCCCTACGAGCTCGACCGCGAGATGATGGGCATGCTCGCGTCCAACTGGAACCTGAATGAGCAGGAGCAGGGGCTGCCGCCACGGCCCGCGGTCGCTCCGTGGGACGTCACGCCCATGTTCGGCCCCGACAACGCACTCGTCATGCCGCAGTACCCGAGCGCGGCCGCGGCCATGGGGCTGCACGCCGTCATGTCGGACGTGGCCATGCTCCAGCTGCTCGGGATGAGCTTCCCGGGCGAGACTGTGCCGCTGCCCATGCACCAGCGCCCGCACCTGCCAACGGCGCCGGCGTCCATCATGACGCCCGACGCATTCGAGATGCCGTTCGCCGACGTGCCTGTGAGCGGCTTCCCGCTCCCCCTCCAGCCCAGCGACGCCTACGGAGGTCAAGCTGCGCCGACGATGACGCCCTACCAATCGGCGATGGCCGGTATCCCCACGGCGCTCGCTCCGATGCCGCCAAACTTGGGCAACCAGCAGCTCGAGCCGCCGCTCATGTTCCAGCCGGGTGCCTCGCTCAAGATGGACCCGATCAAGCTGGATCCTATGAACAGCTCAAGCCTGGTCTCCCCTCTTGAAGCCCTCGAGGCCAATCAGGCAAGTCACGACGACGCAAGGGCATTGGAAGCCAAGCAATTTGCCTACACCGGCCAAGCATCGTCCGATTCGTCGGCGACGTCCTCCTCGGGACACTCGACGGCGACGTCCTCACCGTCTGGGTTGACTGCGGCGCTGACCGGGACGTTCCTGCCAGGCCCGACGCCCGCGGGGCGGCAGCAGTCGGCAGAGAAACGCTGCAAGCCCAAGCGCATCCGGCGGCTGTGCACCGTGCCGGGCTGCGGCAAGCGCGCGCGGTCGCAGGACCTGTGCATCGCACACGGCGGCGGGCGGCGCTGCATCGTCGAGGGCTGCGAGAAGAGCAGCCAGGGCGGCAACCTGTGCATCAAGCACGGCGGCGGCAAGCGCTGCCGCTTCCCGGGCTGCGACAAGGCCGCGCAAACCAACGCGCTCTGCAAGGCCCATGGTGGCGGTCCACGCTGCCAGTTCGCCGGCTGCACCAAGAGCTCGCAGGGCGGCGGTTTCTGCCGTGCGCACGGCGGCGGCAAGCGGTGCGCGGCCGAGGGCTGCAACAAAGGCACGCAGCGTGGAGACTTCTGCGCGCTGCACGGCGGCTCGCGTTACTGTGAAGTGGAGGGCTGCACTCGCAACGACCGCGGCGGTGGTTTCTGCGCGCACCACGGCGGTGGCAAGCGCTGCCTCGTAGCCGGCTGCAACCGCTCCTGCCGCCGCAACGGCATGTGCTCCACGCACCTGCGCCTCACGGGCCGCGAGGACGACGGCACGGAGCTGGAGGCACAGTTCTGAGCGCGCCAACGTATTTATCCGACAGGCTCGGCCACTGCCAGGGGAGAGGGGAGGGAGAATGAGAATAGGAGGGCAGCCGGCCACGCGGGACGGCGGCACTCGCCGAGGAAATGGACGGCGGGAGCGGTCGAAGCGAGCCACCAGAGTCGACATGAGACTAGCATTAGTGTCCATTTGTGTGCAAAGCGACAAGTAAAACAGCTGAAATTGAAGTGGATCCAACATTTCATCAACCCCACAAGAGCGGACAAGGCATTGCGCTGTGCGAAAGCTGTTCGTCTGGAGCCCTCCACTCCACTTCGGTGATGAGTTCGCGCACGATACTTGCACCAGGTGACCAGGTGGGGCGAGTGACTGCTTATACGGTTGGTTTGAGCGAGGAGCGCGTCGGGGCCAGCACTCGTCGACATGGTGGCCGGGTATTTTCACAGCTACACGCCGTCACTCTTGGCCAACAAAGTGCGCCAGCACCATGTTTGCAGAGATGGGCCAACAGCGGTGAGCGGGCATGAGTCACGCTTTCCACGCGCTGTTGAAGTTGCACTGTCGAGACCCGACATTGGTCAGCGCTGCTTGGGGTGGTTGGTTGTCATTGCTTCACTCATCAACGAGCACGCAACTCGTAGGTGTTCGTCGGCCGACGACTCGCCTCGCTGTTGCCTGAGGCACGTGGCGAAGCGAAGCCGGTCGTCTGAGGCCTTTCACGTGGCGACATGCAGGCTGCTGGAGAGTCTCTTCGTCGCGTTGGAGGCGTTGAACGCGCTTCGTTATCACGCGCGCCACCCGCCGGCGACCAGGTTGAGCGCGCTTGATTCTTGCATGTAGACTGGTCGATGGACGCATAGATGGCGAGTCGCGCCAGCGTCGTGCGGCGTCTGGAAGGCTCGGGTATCCACTTCGTCCTGGGTGTCCATGGTGTTGGGACATACGTCTCGCGAGGAGCTCGGTGAGGCTCCAAGCCGCCCAGATCTTGGCATGGAGAGCACTAACTCCTTTGGCGTGCTACAAGGTTCTGGCGACAGCGGGCTTTCACTACTGGGTTTGGCCAGTGTTTCTCATTGTCGATCACAGTTTTACGCGCTTCGTCGAGCAGCAGACCTTCAAATGCGCAAAATGGTTGGTGACCAGAAGTCGTTCGCACCACGAATGAACGATAGATCGGCAATGACGGACGCACTGGTCAGTTCGGTGGTCTCCCCTCCCCTCACACACTCACACACGCGTCCGCTGAGCTTGTGTCTGGGGAGGGGAGGCGCGTGCCCAACGACAGCCGCACGGGGTGGGCTGTCAACAACGCGAACGACTCACGGAGACAGACACAGCCTGCTGACCAGCTGAACCAGCACGTGCCGACTCGGACTCGTGTTCGTCGAGCTTCGACGCCGTCGGAACCGTCCAGTCCGGCGGTCGATTGTACACGAAGTGGCGCGCGCACACACCGTTGGACACAACGACGCCTCTGCGGAGGAAGGCCTCGTTGTGACAATCTGGTCGTTTCGACTCGAGCGCATTGTGAGTTCTCGCCGTTAGAACGAGTGCAAAAGGTTTTGCGACCGTTCCTGGTAACCCCCTGACGATTTTCGCCCTGCTCGAAATGCGCATGTTGCTGGCTGGCCAGTTCAACTGAACCTGCGTCCGATCACATCTGAGGCCGGCAGATGAAAAAAAAGAGAGGGGAAAATCAACTGCAATCCATGAGGGTCCAAGCCTTCAGGCGAGCAGCGACATTGCTGCCACAAAAACGTATTGGCGTTTCACGCGGGGGAAACGCGGCCGCGCCATGCACACCCGCCCTTCCCTTTGAGAATAACCTTGCCCGTCTTGGCGCCAGCATCTCTCTTTGCATGTGCACGCGTGGGGAAACCATGGCGGCGTGATCCGAATCGACTAATGTTGCCGTCCCAGTGACGAAGACGGTCAAAAAAATCCAGCGCACCGCCGGCAGGCATTTTCAGACTCAAAGACGCACCGTTTTATGAAAACCACGTGTTTTGCCACACCATGTTTTGCAATTTGGTCGCATTGATCATCATCATTCTTCTCAGACGGTGCACATCGCTGCGAACCGCGATTAAAATATCTTGGTTTTAGTATGCTTCGGAACCTCGCTCCTTCTCACACACTTCCGCAACCCTACCCCTGCCAGGTGCGACAAGACACTCTCCCCTTCCCATCCGCAGTGTACCGCACAGCGTGTACCCCCCTCCGTACTGTACCTCTCCGCCCCCTGTTTGGTTACTCCGTACCCCCTTTATAAAGGGGGAAACCTGGCGGCCAGAACAATCGAATCGGACGACCAGCCAGCCCCCGCGTCGAGACCATGCCGCTGGGGGAGAAGCTGCAGCGGCCGTTCGAGCTGCTCTCACTCGTGGGCCGCAAGAAGAAGGAGCCCGCGGCGCCTCCGCCCGCGGCGTCCGCCGGCCATCACGCGCACCACCAGAGCGGTGCGCTGCCCTTCCACCGACCCACGTCCGCCCCCTCGTCCTCGCCCTACGCGTCCGGTCAGGTCTCGTACGAGCGCCTGACGCCCGCCAGCGCCGTCCAGTATGAGCGCCTGACGCCCGCGACCGCCGGCGCGGCCGGCAGCACAGGCCCGACGCTCATTACGCACGTGCCCAAGTCGCAGCCCAAGCCGCCCAAGCCGCAGCCACTCGTGTACGACGCGGCGGCGCGCGCGGCCGCCTTCCCGAGCCCGGACGCGACGGTCGCGCCCCCTCCGCCGCCGCCCGCCACCTTCCGCTCGTCGGCGCTCTCGTCGCTGCCGTCGCCCGGGATGCTGACGCCCATCACCCCCGGTGACGTGGGCCGCAGCCCGCTGGATCTGCCGCCGCTGGGCCGGCCCCCTGCCTCCGTCTCCACCTCGGCCTCGGCCCCATCGCCCCCAGTCGTGGCGGCGGCCCCCGCCCCCGTCTCCAGTGGAGCGCTGACGCCCGGCGCGGTGGCTAAGGTCGGCGGGTCGTCGCACTCGTTCTCGTCCGTCATGGGCGAGTGGATGAGCCAGCTGCGCACGCCGACGCCGGACGTGATGCTGCTGCCGTCGCCCTTTGACTTCAACCAGGACACGCCGACGCCGCTGGACAAGGCTGAGGACCTGGCGCGCCTGCAGGACGCGCTGTTGCCTACGCCGCCGCCGGACGTGCACGACCAGAAGCAGCACCCCAAGAGCAGCGACTATGTGCTCTCGGCCTCGCGCCGGCCGCTGCTCGAGGACATCGCCTCGCTCTGCCGGGACCTCAACTCACAGGACATCAACGACCCGCGGGCGCCGTACACGGTCGGCGTCGCCGCGGCCGTGCCTAAGGCGGTCGTCGCCATCCCGAGCGTGCATCAGCTGCGCGGCATCGAGACCAAGTACGACGCGTACGACCCTCGGCGGCCATCGGCGCGCGCGCGCTCGGTAGACGAGTACGACGAGTACGACGACGACGAGGACAAGGCGTCGTCGGCGTCGACGCCCGCCAACTACAGCGGCGGCAAGGGCAAGCGGCGCAAGATGTGCACGGCCGAGGGCTGCTCCAACCTGTCGCGGTCGCGCGGGCTGTGCAAGGCGCACGGCGGCGGCCGGCGCTGCAGCGTGGACGGCTGCACGCGCGCCAGCCAGAGCGGCAGCCTGTGCATCACGCACGGCGGCGGCAAGCGCTGCACGGTGGACGGCTGCATGAAGGCGGCGCAGAGCCGCGGCATGTGCAAAGCACACGGCGGCGGCGTGCGCTGCCGCGTCGACGGCTGTGCCAAGAGCTCGCAGGGCGACGGCTTCTGCCGCTCGCACGGCGGCGGCCGCCGCTGCGGACACCCGAGCGGCTGCTCCAAGTGGGCCCAGCGCAACGGCATGTGCATGGCACACAGCGAGGGCAAGTACGGCAACAGCTACCGCGGCCGCCTGGCGCGTATGCAGCGCGGCGGTGTGTCTGTGGAGGACGACGAGCAGTGGGCGTAGCGCTCTACCTCGCGCGTCGTCCGCCCCCACGGGAGGGTTGGCGGTCCCTCCGTCCCTCCCGTACGTCAGTCCGGCCTGCTCCGCTGCTGCCGAAGTGGGAAGACCACGGTGGCCTCCACCGCCCCCCGACTGGAAGGGAGCGGTGGCAGTCCAGAGGAGGAGGAGGACTTGGCCGTGTCCGTGCCGTGCCCTGCATCTTTTTATTACCATGACTGTGTGAATACACGCCCTGTTTCAACTACCGGCGGCGCCCACGCGCCTGCTCCCTCCCTCACCTCGGACCATCGACCGTCAGTAGCCCAGGCCATCGTCGTTCCCGCCAGGCTGCTGCTCGAACCCCCCGCTGAACTCCAGCGCGTCGTCATCTCCCTCCTCCTCCTCCCCCTCCTCCTCATGTCCATCGTTGGTGTCGACGCTGCAGGCCGCGAGCCAGGCGGACGGCCGCCGCAGGCACCGGCTGGGGCTGCGCAGGTGGTTGTAGCTGTCGACGCGCGCGCGCACGTGCGAAAAGTCCGGCGCGGCCTCGTCGATCAGGTGCACGGGGCAGGCGGCGCGCGTGCCGATCTTGTCGAGCGTCTCGAGCGACACGAGCGACTGGCGGTGCAGTTGGCCCTTGGGCGACGGCATGCCCGGGTCGGCCTCGGGTTGGTCCTCGACGCCCTCGCCCCAGGCGCACGGGAAGGCCAGGTGCTTGATGGCCGTGCTCATGGGCTTGGTGCCAAGCTTCATGTCGCTCCTGCTCGGCGGCAGACACGAGAGAGGGTGAGAGCGGTGAGCGTCAAGCGAGACCGCAGCAAGACAGGAGGACTCGAGGACACGCACACGCGGTGGTACGCATCGGTGAGGATGGTGGGCCGCGCGAACTTCTGCCGGCGCTTGAGCCGCGACGACACGGTGCCCATGCTCTTGCGGCGGAAGTCGGGCACCGACCGGCGCGTCGTGCGCGACGGAGACGCCCCGCGGCCGCCGCTGCCGCCGCGCAGCAGGTTCTTGACGGTCGCGTACGTGACGGACCCGCGCGCGCGCGCGGCGGCCGCGAACGCTGCGTGGTCGCCGGTCTCGCTCGCCGCCTTGACGGAAGCCGCGCGCTTGCTCCTCGCGCGCCGCTTCTTGTCCGTTGACTGCTGCTGCTGCTGCTGCGGTGGCGGCGGCTGCCACTGCGTGCCGGACGCGAATGACACGCCGCGCGGCTTGCTCGGACTCGGAGTCGAGGCGGAGGCGTCGCTGGCGAGTCCGAAGCGCGTGAGCGAGTAGAGCAGCTTGTGCAGCTCCGAGTCGGTCGTCAGGAAGGGCTGCTCCATTGTTTCGGGTGGTGCCGACGTGGACTGGTACTGGGAAGGCAGCGGCGGGGCGAACTGCTGCTGCTGATCGAGCACAGCCGCGTGGTAGTCGGCGGTAGACGCGGCTGTGGACGCCGTCGAGTCGACGCTCGACTGGCGCTTGAGGATGGAGCGCAGCGGTGACGCCCCCGAGAACTGCACCGTCCTCCCCGGCGAGTACTGGTGCGGGCTCGTCGGCTCGACGTCTCTCGCGGCCTCCGTCTTGACGGAGAGGCCGAAGAACGCAGGTCTGGGTGGCGGCGTGTCATCCAGCGGCAGCTCGGCGCTCGCGACCTTGGTGGGAGGGGCGAAGAACGTGCGGGAGGGCGACGCGAACGGCTTGGTAGGCGCCTCGGCCTTGGCCGCCGTGAGCAGGAAGGGGTTCTCCTGCGACTCGTCGAACAGGTCGGTGCTCATGAAGGAGAGCACGTTGACGCTGCCGATCGCGCCGCAGTACGTCATGGCCGCCGGCCCGCTCGGTCGTCGTCAAGGGATTGCGAAGTGGATCGGCGGAGGTTGAAGCGCACGCATCTGCGGCCCGAGGCCTCGTCCTCACGACGAGAGTTGGCCCAGAACGCCACGACGGCCTCGATCTCCATGCAGACGCGCTATTTTTGTTCCCGAAGCGGTGGAGCACCATGGGGAGACAGACCATGGAGTGCTTCAAGTGATGTGGTGAGAGACACGGAGCTAGAAGTGATGTGACGAGAGGCTCAGCCGGGATGAACGTCGGATTGGTGGTGTGGGAACGTCCTGGCTTAGCGTGGAAGCCAACAAGTGGTGCTGATTGATGTCATTGTTTGTTTGTCTGTCTGATTGGTTGTCTGCCCAACTTGGAGCGAGCCTCGCCGTCATAAATACACACGAGCGGCACATGCACACGCTTGCTAGCAACACACACACACACCACACGCCTCGCCACACTCCCTCCCCCCCTCCTTCGTCTGCCCTGCTCTACTTGCCCACGAGTAGAGCGCGATCACGAGTGGTAGGTGCGCGTCTGCTGCTGCTGGTGGTACGTCCGCGCCTGGCTCATCATCTCATTGAGCAGGAACCGCTGGTGCGCGATCGAGTCCTCGACGGCCTGCACCGTGGGCACAGGCGCGCCGACCGCCCGGGACGGACCCATGGCGCGTCTAGTGCTCACGACGAGCACGCCGTCCTCGTCCACGTCGAAGAACTCGCTGCCTCCGCGGTCCGTCACCGACTCGGAGAAGCTGTCGTAACTGCTCACGCTGGCCGTGCTGGCCATGCTGTAGCCGTAGCCGCTGTCGCTGTACTTGGTCACGTCCTTGGACACGTCGGTGGGTGGTAGCATGCGGTTGCTGCTGCCCATGCGCTGGATCCGCGGCGTGGACGTGGCCGAGGCGTAGCCCGCAGGCACGAGAGCAGCAGAGGTCGAGGCACTGCTGCCGGTCTCGGAGCCGAAGCGCCGCATGTGGACCGAGGAGCCGAGCACCGTGCCGCTCGTCGAGGCGGACGAGCCCGTGTAGCGGCTGACGGAGGCCCCCGAGGAGCTCGAGCGCCGGTCGCGGTCGAACGAGTAGCCCGACATGGACGACGACTCTAGCACGTTGCGCTGCGAAGACGCCTCGATGAGGCACTTTTTGCAGAACTTGTGCGCGTCGCCGGCCTTGCGCGTGACGACGCAGGCCTTGCACACGACCTCTCCGCAGCTGCGGCAGTTGCTCTTCTTGGACATCATGCCGAACTTGCTCAGGCACACGTTGCACGTCTTGCGGTCGCCCTGCGGCACCAGCTCGCTCTTTTCCCGCACGGGCAGCCGCGCGAGCAGTTGATCCTGCACGAGCAGCGCGAGCTTGCTCAGGCTCTGCGAGGCCACGGCCAGGTGACTCTGCACGACCCAGCTCGAGACCATCTCGGGCTCGGCCCAGACGCCGTCCAGCACCACGTCCGTGTGTCCGCCCTGCGCAATGCCGCGCGCCGGGAAGAGCAGCACGACCTCGGTGCCGCGCAGGCGAGAGAGGCCGTAGGTCTCCTTGAGCAGGCCGCACTCGGGCCGCTCGACAGACGTCGTGATGTGGAAGCCGACGGGGAAGCCGTCGTTGTCGGTGGCCACGCCCGTGTACTCGAGGAAGACCATGTCCCAGTGCTGCGCGTTCGAGGCGGCGCCGAGCGACACGGCCTGCCAGCGTAGCGCCAGGAACTCCTCCTGCGCGGCCGTGTCGAGCGACACGGCGCGCGGCTGCAGCACGGCCAGCGTCTGCGCGTCCAGCAGGTCGCGGAAGAGGTTGGCGCGCCGAGACTTGACCTGCGCCGTCGTGTCGGCGAAGAGGGCACCCATGAGGTTGTTGAGCGACGTGCGCGACGTGCCCTCGACGCGGAACCGCTGGTCGCCGCCGGCCACGCGCTGCGCGAACCGCCGGAAGCCGCCTTGGCTGCCGAGCTCCTTCCACTCCCGGAGCTGCGCCGTGCGCTCCTTGGCGTCGCCCAGGCGCGCGAGCGACGCGTCCAGCAGCTCGCGCGCCTGCGCCACGTAGTTGTCGCGGTCGCGCGTGCTCATGCTGAGTCGCGGGAAGTAGTTGCGCGGCAGCGGCAGCGGCTCGAACGTGTTGGCCTGCGAGAACTTCTCCACGTCCGAGCGCGAGATGTGCATCGCCGGGTTCATGGTGGCCTCGGGTGGGGTGTTGGCGCCAGGAGGGCGGAACGGATCGGGAACGACGCGGGCGGGAGGAGGAAGATGTAGACGGGGGCGGAGGGTATCAGAAGCCGCCTGGGGGGAGGGAAGCAGAGCGCGGCGTTCCAATCCCGCGCGGTTGGGCAATGGCGACGTGGCGGAGCCGCGCGGAGACCGACCGAGGGCGGAGAGGGAGGGGGGCGGAGGGGGCGGACGCCCTACCGGCGACCGCGAACGCACAAAGTGAAGAGAGCAGAGCACCGACGAGACAAATCAACGGTCTCCCATACGATTTGGGCCGCCCTCACTCGGAGCGTGTACTGATCCATTGCGGACGACCGATTGCTGCACATCGCGGATGGAGAGAACTCTCAGAGAAGTGAAGAGAGGAGGAGGGCCCGGCCACGCACGTCGCGTGACTGCAGATCTGTATGCGGTTGGTGACGGCTGTGTGATCGCGCGGCCCCCCCCCAGCCCGTCTGCCCGCTTCACGGTTGACTGGGGGGAGAGGGGCGAGAGTTCAGATCAGTATACTGAGCGCAAGAGAACGAGAGGCAGCGCAATTTGAAACGGTGCCAGGTGAAGTAAAAACTTGCGACTTGAAGCGAGAATTGACGAGTAAATTTGCAGCGTTGAGGGCTGCAGCATGGCAGCCGGCTCGGTGTTTGACCACGACGGCGGGCCCCACTCCACCCGCCAGCGGGCGAGCACGCCAGCTCCTTCTTCTTCCGGTCTTTACCGTGAAGGCGGTAAATCGAGTGCGCATGCACTTCACTTCACCCATCTGAAGCCCCGCGATCAAGACATCCGGGCCGGTGCTGCATAGGGGGCAGGTGCTCGATCACGAGCCCAGATGCATACAAAAGGAAAGTGTACTCCCCCCCCTCCCAAAGTCGAAATTAAAACACGTCTGACGGCACCGCCATCCGCAGATCATGCCATCCACGCCCGTGCTCCCTCGTCCACGCTCCCTCGTCCACATTGAATTCGCAGTGTCCTTGACTCAAAAGAGGGCTGCACCACGTATCCGCCGTCTGCAGGGTTCGCAGGGTACTGTACACACATGCAGGGATATCCTTGCGCTCGGGAGTCGCCCTCCGCCAGTGGCGGCGCCGCGGAGCAGTCAGCCCCGTCGGACACTCATCACGTTGGGTGAGCCGGCAGTCTCGCCGCGCGTGATGACCATGGCGCTTTTCTACGAGCTCTTTCCAGTTGTTGAAGCCTCCTCCTTTTTCAAAAAGTTTGCAACAGTGAGCATGTTCACGCCTGCCTTGCGTCTTTTTTTTTTTGATGGGGCTTCCCTCACTTCACGGTCGACGCCTCAGCCTCGGCCCTGGTGGCCACTCGAAATTCGAGTCTCGATGGGCCAAGCTGGCGCGAACGCGACGGCGAACTGCATACTTGTAAATGTACACAGTGTGCTCCGGACTCCGAAGGGCCAGTTGAGCGTGGGCTGCAACTCGGCAGCCCGCACGCACTCGGCTCTGGCGTGGCGCGGCGCATGGCAGGGCAGAGGTGCACGCGCACCGTGTGACGCGTGGAGGAGGCCGCCACGTCCCACGGTGATTCACCGACGCCACGCACGCCGCAGGACACATCAGACCCAAGCGGTCCGGCCGCCGACTGGCCGAGTCACTGGGGGCCCGCGACGGTCGACCCACCGCCTTGGTCTTGCGACGGTCGAGCCCCTCCGTTCGCTCATGAACACCGAATTGATGCGGCCACCATGGCGTCGGACCGGCCGAGGAGGGAGTCGTCGACGAGAGGAGACCGTACTGTATGCGAGTCGCGAGTCACTCCTCCTCGTCATGACCGCCTCAACGACCGCGTGAACCGCCTGGATGGGATCGCAACAGCCGTCACTGACGTCCCGTCATCTGCACGCGCAGAGCAGGATCACCCGCGGTTTATACAGTCTCAGGCAGGCGGGAGTCCAGCCTGACGGCCGGGCTGGCGGCTGGATGGTCTGATGGCTGCTCGTCGTCTCCTCGCCGCGCTCTTCGTCGTCTTCATTGAGGATGGTGTTTGCGCAGCCCTCACCATGCAACGACCATGCCTGGAGTCAACTCTGGAGCAGTCAGGCAGGCGCTTTCTTGTTCACGCTCACCATTGGCCACCAGTCAAGTCACACACTTCCTCACCTTGCGTCTTGCGACTTGAGCGCGCGCCGGCCACTCATCATGCGAGATCGGGAGCTGCGCCAGCCTGGTCCGGTCCTTCGACGGAGAGTCCGGCCGCAGCTTTCTGGTCAGTCTCGCGGACGACGCCACGGCGGGCAACTTCCGTCGCTTGTCTCTCTCACGTTCGTCACCAGGCGCCTGGCCCTTGGGGAATTCGTCTTCCTTCCTCTCTCCTCTCATTTCGCCACTCTCTTTTCTACCTCAACGCTCGACAATCGAACAGCGAGCGAGCAGCAATCCGCAGCTCGCCGCGTCGTCTCCACCCGCTCTCAAACTATCTGGTCGCCAGCGCAACATCCACTCGCTCGTTCGATGCCGATTTGGAGGCTGTGATCCACCGAGAGCGGCGTTCCGAGAATCCATCCGACGCCGGTGCCGATGGCCATCATGGCGCTCACCTGGCCGGCTCGAACACGACCTGGCTACTCAGCAGCTGCTCCACTTCGCCGTCCGAGCGTCCCAGCACGTCGCGAAGCACCTGGCGCGTGTCCTCGCCGATGCGGCGGCCAGCCCACTGCGTTCGCCCAGGCGTGTCCTTGAGCTTGGGCAGAATCGCCGGGATCTTCAACTTCCGCTTCTCTCCGGACTTGCCACCCGGGATCTCGACCTCCTCGAACATACCGCGCTGCAGGTACTGCGGGTCGCGAAGCATGTCTTCGACCGAGTAGACGAGCCCCACGGGCACCTTCGCCGCGTCCATCGTCGCGGAGACGACATCAGCAGGCTGCGTGGCGGTCCAGGCCGCGAGCACGTCGTCGATCTCAGCCTGGTGCTTGACGCGGTCGCCGTTGGTGCGCAGCCGCGGGTCGTTGCCCATGTCCTCGCGTCCGATCGCCGTCATGAGCTTGACGAACAGCGAGTCCGTGTTGGCCGCCAGCACAATATCCTTGCCGTCCTTGGTCGTGTACGTGTTGGACGGCACGATGCCCGTGATGGTTGACCCGGAGCGCTCGCGGATCGCACCCGAGTAGTCGTACTCGGGCACGACGGCCTCCATGAGGTTGAACATGGACTCGTAGATGGCCACATCGACCTGCTGGCCGCGCTTCTGGCCATTCGCCAGCGCATTGACGCCGCGCTCACGCCCCAGCAGCGCGATGACGATGCCCAGAGCTGCGTGAATGCCGGCGACCGTGTCGCCCACGCTCAGGTTCGGTCGCGCCGGCTGCCGGTCCGGGAAGCCGTTCACGTAGCGGAACCCGCCCATGGCCTCGCACACGGACGCGAACCCGGACCTGCCCACGGCGGCGGCGTTTTGGTGAGGTCCACAGACGATATATCCACGGCAGAAGAAGGTGTGAAGAGAGAAGAGAGAGAAAGAGACTCACCTGGACGAGTAGGGCCCGTCTTGGCCAAAGCCCGAGACGCGCGTGTAGACGAGCGCGGGGTTGCTCTCCTCGAACGAGTCGGGCCCGAGCCCCCATTGCTCCATGCGTCCAGGGCGGAAGTTCTCGATGAACACGTCGCTCTGGTCCACCAGCTCGCGCACAAGCGCGCGGCCCTCGGGCTTGCGCATGTCGATGGCGACCGAGCGCTTGTTGCGGCCGAGCGAGTACCACCAGAGCGACGTCTGCGTCTCGTCCAGCATGCGGTAGTCGCGCACCTGGTCGCCCGTCGGCGGCTCCACCTTGACCACGTCAGCGCCAAAGTAGCTCAGGATGGTGCCCGCGAACGGCCCGGCGATCAGGTGGCCGCACTCGACCACGCGGACGCCCTCGAGCGGCAGCCGCCGCCGCGGCTCAGCCTCGCTCTCGCTCTTGCTCTTGTCCAGGCTCTGGCTGCGGCCGACGTTCAGGGTCGTCACCCCACGGGTCGCGCGTGGCACATGGCGCAGCAGCGAGCGGCGCGCGGCGGTCAGCGGAGCGGGCGGCAGCATGGCGGTGGGGCTTGGGCGTGCTCGTGTCGGGGCAACTTGCTGTGTGATGGATGGATGACCTTTCATGACTGGCGCTGAGTATGGAACGCGAGTGATGATGGATGACAGGACAGATACTTTTCAAACAGGGAGGGAGGTTCAACCCTGGCAAAGATGATGCACGGTACATCTATTTGAGGTGAGCCACATGGATTATAGGTGGTCCACGTCAAGCGAGCGGAAGGCGAGGTGGAGGCTGGGCCGCGACCTGGTAGTAGCTGGGAAGGAATGGGCGTGCAGTGCGCGGTCCGCTGCGTGAGCCACAGGCCGATGGAGGCGGCGGGAGGAGCCACAGAGCAGTACCTGATGTGGCCCGCATCGACGAGGCACAGGTAGACGCGCTGGGGCGGCTGGGCGGCGATCGCAGTCGCGGTGGTGTGCGCGCATGCCTCGAGCTCCAGCAGTCTGGTCGGTTAAGAGAGAGAGAGAGAGAGAGAGTTGATGAATACATCGCCGTCGCTGGTTTCGGCGAGAAAACGCAGCGCTTGATCAGGTGCCGGGCGCGTGGAGGACGCACCGCTTGACGCTGAGAGTGGCGGCTTGGCGCGCGTGGGCGGCTGGGAGGACGAGGAACGCGCTTGGTGCGAGCGGGGTCTGGTCCACTCCACCGCCGGCCCTGCCCTTGCGCTTCCGCTTCCTCGCGACGCGATCTTCGTCCAGTCGGCTCGGGATGACGTGGCCGTAGACGATGTCAACAGCGTCTTCGCTGGCCTCGGCGACCACCACGGCCTCCGCGACGCGCGGGTCGGTCACCCCGCGCTCCCGCGTCAGGTCCAGCAGCACCTATCAGGCCGGTCATTACAGTTCGTAAAGGTAAGCGATGCCGAGCATGCGCTTCAATACGCTGTCGATCATTGTGGGTGATAAAAATTACGTGAAGACCTCTTGAAGAGACCGAGAGGCGACTCCGTCATTCATCTTCTCACCCAACGGTGCGACTTGAGTCCTGCCCGGCGAATCCAAGAGTGACAGGATAGCAGCAACGGCGATTGATGATACATTATTGCGGCCAGCGAGTGCGATCACGGCTGTGACTACGGCCATTCGGGCTCTTGCTCGGGTTTGTCGGCCGCGGTCTGCGAGGGCGAGCAGGCGAGTGGCGGCGCGAGCCGTGCCCAGATCTCGCGCAGGTCGGTGAAGTGCTCCTCGACGAACCGCCGGCCGTCGCGCGCGACCTCCCGCCCGCGCTCGTCCACGAAGATGAGCGCCGGGATGCGCTTGACGTCGTAGCGCTTCCACAGCTCGCGCGCCGCCTCGCGCTGGTCGAACGGCAGCGCGAGGAACGGCGTCTGCAACAGGCTGTCGCGGAAGGCGGCGCGGCTGCGGTCCATGGACACGAGCACGACCTCGAGCTGCCGACGCATGGGCAGGTCGGCGTACGCCCCGAGCGCCATGTTGCGGTACACGGTCGCCAGCACGGGCGTGAACGCCTGGCACGCGTAGCAGTCGCTGCCCGAGAAGTACAGTCCCACGCGCGTCTTGCCCGCCAGCGCGTCCGTCGTCGGCACTTGGCCGCGCCGCGAGACGAGCGCGGGCCCGAGCAGGTCGACCAGCAGTGGCATTGGCACGAGGAAGAAGCGGAGCGTATACCTGTCGTATACCCGATGGATCTGCAAGTGAGCAAGTGACGGCAACATGAAGCAGGGAGATTCCTTCTCGCGCCGGAGGTATCCGGATGATGGCGGCGTTCCGCCGGTGGAGAAACCGCCGGAGAGGGTGTCAAGAGAGAAAACAGATGGGTTCCTTCAACGTGCGCGCGAAACTGTCGACGAACGCGACGTGGCAGGTTACACATGCACGCATGCACCGCAGGAACCTGTCGACGAACGCGACGTGGCCGCACTCGACGGCAACATGCATCACATCGAACTCATGTGGCGCACATCAGGATACCCTCGGCACCGCGCACCTCGCGCCTAAAGGATGCGCTTCTCGCGGAAGAGCTCGACGAGCGGCTTGTGCTGCACCTCACCGAGGACGTACGAGAGCGTGGCGTTCTTGTAGTAGTCGCTGCTGAGCGACAGGTTGTATATCACGTCCTCCAGCAGCACGGCCTTGCCCGTGATCGTGCCTGCGGGTGCCGCTAGCGTTAGCTTCCCGTTGTGGGGCTTCAGCGAGGAGCGTGATGAATGAACGAACCGTGCAGCATCTTGACGTGGGAGAAGTGCACGTGCAGGTGGTAGTACGTCGGCTGGTAGTGGAAATACACGCGCAGCGAGCTCACCTCAGCGCCGAACTCCTCCTCGAGCGCCATCAAGCTCTCGTTCCTGGCGACAAGTGCAGTGCAGTGTCAGTCCTTGGCGAGACCATATAACATCGTCCTCGGACGGGAGGCGAGAAGAGCGTACCGGATGTTGCGCAGGAGCTTGAGGTGCGAGCCGTTCAGGTCACGGATCGAGCGGAGCGACCGGTCGTTCACGATCGCCAGGCAGTACAGCGACTCAAGCTGGTCACGATGTCACCTCAGCGTCAGAATCCGTCGCCGATGCGCTGTCACCCATGCGACCACACTCACGTTGGACGTGTCGGACCACTTGAAGTCGGGCAGCAACACGAAGCCCGTCTTCGGGTGCAGGTTCTCGAAGATGATGCGCTCCGATTCGGTCTTGCTGTGAGGAGGCGAGGCGCATGACGAAGAAGCAGCAACGAGCGTCAGCGCGCTGAAGATCCAATCATAGACCCACAGCGAGAGCCACGCACCGGTCGAGGATGTTGTAGACCCACTCGATGCTCTCACGCGGGATGCTGTCGATGTACGGCTTGGTGATCATGTGGTACGCCTCCTTGGTCTCGACGACCATGTGGAAGCGCTGGTCCGTGTGCTTGCGCACGTGCTTGTCGGTCGCCGGGTAGATGACGTTCACCTTGTAGGGCGGCACGTCGCGCGGCACGTCGCCCCGGAACGTTCTGTACACGTCGTTGACGAGGATCTCATGCAGCGAGAGGCCCTGCAGCATCTGCTTCAGCCTGGATGGGTCCAACGCCGCGGCCTGTACCACCACCACGGCCGCCTTCTTCCTCGGGTCGCTCGCAAAGTTGCCCAGCACCGCGATCTCCGAGTCCGTCGCCATGAGCACGCGCACCACGCGCAGGTCCTGCAGCCGCTTGGAACCGACACCATGCACCGCCTTGGCGCGCTGGTGCAGCGCCACGACGGCCGTCACGGCGCCCGCCAGTGCCAGCGCCAGCGCCAGCCGCAGGATCAGCTCCATGTTCCCGCGCGTTCACCTGATGTGGATAGGTCCGTTATGCTGAAATCCGAGGAGGACCAAGTCAGTTCGTATCGGTTGTTTCAATGTTTTTCAACTTGTTAGATGCGCAACTTGTGGTGGTGGAGCGAGCAGCTTGGGCAATGGACCGACCGTGGACGGCGAAGCTTCCGATGGCTTCCGTCCTTCTCTTCTCTCCTCTCTCCTCTCTCCGAGGCCACGCAGCGCGCAGCGGCAATGGCGGTGACGCGATGGCACCGCCACTGCCGTCTGGCACGCTCGTCCTCGTCCCAACGCGACTATGAACAGCCCGGAGCTGCTTGCTCCTCCGCTTGGCGCCAACCTGGCAAAAAATATCAACATGCACCGCATCACGTCGCTCGACGCATCCAGTCGCTCGACCAGAAGCTTCTCTTCGCTTCATGGAGTCGAGACAGCACGGACGCTCGCGGTCTTGCTCGTCGACCACGTCGGCGGCTCGGTGCTTGGGGAGCGCAGGGCGAAATGGAGGCGGAAAACGA
>JAADYH010000769.1:0-14568 GCA_023338125.1 Phytopythium aichiense | reverse complement strand
CTGCCTTTGCTCGAGCTCGAGGGTGATGCGGGTCTCATCTCCATGCAACGTGGGTGGGAAGGATTTCGGTCCGTCACCATGCCACCAGGTCATTTCGATCGTCGCATTTCGATCGTTCGATTTGAGAGTCCTTGATAACCGCCGCCAGACGATGTCACGTCGTTGGCGAAACGTTAGGGCGTACCCCGGTTATAGTTATTTGAAACGCCATGGTACCCCCTGCCGGCGTACCCCAAATCTCCAAACGGCAAACGCAGCTTTGGAAGAGGCGACGCCTCAAGGCACACGCCGCCGCCTTCAACTCGCCTCGCTTCGTTCTCCGCGGCGCTCGTCCCCAAGCGACTGGAGAAACAGAAGGCCATGTCGCTGTTCAAGAGTTCGACGGTGCGGTTCCATTGACCCCTCTGCCGCTCTCGTGGGGTTATGCGGGAGTACGCTGACGGCTGCGCGCAGGTCAACTTCGACATGATCTGGGACGGGATGCAGCCGCAGCTCACGTCGCTCGTCTCGGGCGCGCCGCAGACGCTCTCCAACGACAAGTGGATGGGCATGTACTCGTACGTGTGCATCGGCTGCTGCTGCTCCTGCTCGTCGCGGGGGCTAACCCTGCGCGGCGTCGACGCAGCGGCGTGTACAAGATCTGCACCAACCCGGGCACCCCGCAGGCCGAGATGCTCTTCTTCCGCCTGCGCGGACTGCTCGTCGCCCGCGTGGAGGCCATCTTAGAGGTCTGCTGGCTGCTATTCGAGTCTGCCAACTGCTGTCTGGCTGACGACTCGTGCGCCTCGACAGGACCTGGACGCCGTGGACGGCGAGTCCGAGTTTCTGCAGCGCTACTGCGCCGCCTTCGAGGCGTTCGCGACGGGCACCACGTACATCTCGGAGCTCTTCCGCTATCTGGTAGGCGTCGAGTGATGCACACCCGCGCGTGTCTCCAGTAGCAGGTCTGACTGAGCATCCGTGGCGGCATTTAGAACCGGTACTGGATCAAGTACTCGCACTGCGAGACCGGGCAAGCTCCCGTGCCGGGCGTCTACCCCATCACTGAGGTATCGTAGACTTCCCACGTTGGCCAAATGACTGGAGGTTGCTCATCGGCGCTACGTGTCGGGGGCGACAGCTCGCGCTGCACATCTGGCACGACTCGGCGTTCCTCAAGACGAAGAAGCGGCTGCTGCAGGCCATCATCCACCTCTTCCGCTCCGCCCGCTCGGATCGCTCCGAGTACTTTAGCGACGGCGACTGTGTTGCGGCCACCGTTCAGGTTCGTCCACATCAGATGACATTATGTGTAAACGTGCAGCTTGTGGCGCTGACGCCATGTGAACTTGGCGATGGTCAGACGTACTTTGCTCTCGGCATGTGCAAGCCAGACCAGATGAGCCTCTACCGAGAGGAGCTCGAAGTGCCCTTCCTCGAGGTGCGGGCCTTGTTATATCTGACGAAGTTTGAGGTTTGGAGAGGCTCACGGACTGCTTCGTTAGGACACGGCGCAATTTTACTCGGCGCTGGCGGACGAGCTGCTGGCCAGCATCCCGATTGCCGAGTATCTAGCACAGGCGGAACTCCTCTGCAACCAGGAGCAGAAGCGATGCGAATTGCGCCTTCACCACGCGTATGTGGTGGGGCTTGTTGATATTATTTCGCGGGCAGTGTGTTTGACCAAGTTGCTTGTCTTGCCGTGGAACACCAGCACTGTTGCCCAGGCGCGGCAGGCGTGCTGTCGAGTGCTGGTACAGGAGCACACGGACCGGATCTGTGAGAGCGTGGAGGCTTTCCTGACCGAAAACCAGACGGCGGATCTGCACCGCGTCTTCTCTCTCTTCTCCGAGCTGCCAAAAGAGGACGCGCTCGTCTCACTGAAGGTACGCAACTGGCTGGTCGTTTCTCCGTTTGGTGGGGCCTTGGCAGACTGACGAAGCGTGCGCGTTGATTCCCAGAACATCTTGAAAAAGTATATCGAAGCCAGCGGCCTGGAGATCGTCCGCAGGTTCGAGCACGACGACTCGACCAAGAACCCGGAGGGCTACATCGAGGCGCTCGTCCAGATCCGGAACAAATACTTCGAGCTGATCAAAGAGGCCTTCGATTTCCACCCACTGATGCGATCTGCGCTCGACCAGGTACGCAGTACGCCCCTGTGTGAGTTCTGCGGTTGACTTGAGAACTGATAGACATGGTTGCCACAGGCATGCCGCTCGTTTGCCAACTCGCACCCCCGACTACCCGAGCTGTTGGCCAAGTACAGCCACTGTATGATGAAGCAGGAAATGAGAGGGTCGTCCAAGCATGTGCCGACAAGTCCTGCCGGTCGGTATCAGCCAGCGATCTCGGACGATGCGCTCGAGAAGAAGGTCGACAGCATCAGCGTCGTATTTTGCCTGATCGATGACAAGGACGTCTTCAAGAAGTACTACTCCAAGTACCTGGCAAAGCGGCTCATCAAAGGTAGGCTGCCGCACTCACGATGGATCCACGGCTTTGATGTGCACAGTGCAACTCATTCACTCGGTGCTGTATCGATCAGGTTCGGCGGTGGCGAACGACCTGGAGGTCATGCTTATCCAAAAGCTTCGCGAAATCTGCGGCCATGACTTTGTCTCCAAGCTTCACAAGATGCTCAAGGACAAGATGTTGAGCAAGGTGAGCGTGCAGTACAAAGTACAGTACTGGTGCGGGTTTTGATCCGAGACCTCACTCGCTATTGACCCACAGGAGCTGCTGGCTGCGTTCACAGCATGGCTGGAGCAACACGATATCGCCCTCCGCAGCGAGTTGGCGGTGAACTCCGCCGCCATCACGTTCCACCACTCCGTCTCGTACCACTGCGATGTGCTCACGGCCGGCGCGTGGCCGATCTCAAGCACGAGCCCCGAGTCCAAGATCCTCCTGCCGCCCGAGATTGACGCCCACATCGCGCTCTTTACCAAGTTCTACACGGAACGGAGCACGGGGCGGAAGCTGCAGTGGGTCCACCACTTGTCGTACGGCATCCTGCAGACGCACTTCCTGGACAAGCGATACGAGTTCGCGCTGAGCTTTTACCAAATGCTCATCTTGCTCCAGGTATGCTCTGGTCCGCAATCGCTGTCAGCATTGGTCCGGTCGACTGCAAGTCTAACACCGTGAGCCACTTCTTCAGTTCAATTCGTCCGACTCGCTGACGCGTGCAGCGGTTCTGGAGCGGACCAACCTGTCTGCGCACGATATGCATCACCTTGAGAGCCTCGTGAAGGTGCGCTCGCGTCACCCTGTTGCCAATGATAGAGACACTTCTTGACGGCTCACTCTATCGGTGGCGGCATCTGTAGTCCAAGATCCTGCTGAAGAGCGGCGACGATGCGAACCCGATGCTGGCGTTGAACCTCAAGTACTCCAACCGGAAGATCCGCGTGTCGGTATGACTTGGCTGCTCTGCAGGCTCTCGACATCGTCAAAGCACTCACTCACGATTGCGCTTGAAACCGTATGGCAGGCCATGCCGAGCGCCCCCGTGGAGACGCCCAAGGTGGCCAAGGCGACCGCGCGCGAGGTCGAGGAAGACCGCAAGATGTCGCTGCAGGCCGCGATCGTGCGCGTTATGAAAACGCGGCGCGACATCGCGCAGGCGCAGCTGCAGGTCGAGGTCGCCGAGATGCTGCACAGCCAGTTCGTGCCGACGCCCGCCATGGTCAAGCAGAACGTCGAGATCCTCATTCAGAAGGAGTACCTGCGGCGCCACGAGGACGACGCCTCGCGGTTCCTGTACGTGGCGTGAGCGACACAGCGAGAGACCAGGACAGTCAATCGTCGCACCGCCGGACTCGGGAGATGCATTTTCATTTCTGCGTGTTGGACACCATCGAATTCTCCGCTCTCATCTGCTTCTGGGCCTAGACGACCTGGAGGCTCGCGCCACTGTAGCCGTACTTGTCCTTGAACGTGTCGAACAGGCGCACCAGCTCGGCCACGTACTTGTCGTGCAGCTTCTCCACGTCCTCAGCCGTCGGCTCGGGCGTGCGCTCCACCTCGATCGGCTTGCCGAAGACCTGGTTGATGGCCACGCCCTCGTGGGGCAGAAACGGCAGCCACTTGGACGCGCCGTAGCCCACGAGGATGGCGAACGAGAAGCGCTTGGCCACAGCGCGCCGGAACGACAGCAGCAGGCTGTGGGGCACACCCAGCGCGTTCGTTAGTGACAAGGACAGGGCACGGCAGACAGAAATGGCGCGAGTCTGAGCTCACCCCGAGTGCGTGTACAAGTCGTTCTCGCCGAAGGCGTAGCCCGGGACGATGGGCACGCCGTACTGCAGCGCCAGACGGATGTGGCCCTTGCGCTTCTTGACGTAGATGGTGTGGTCTCCGCGCTGCGCCAGCATCTGCTCGGCGATGCCGCCCACGAGGATCACGATGCTCTTGCCCTCCTTGAGCATCTGCAGTCGGACAGTCAGCAGAGACGAACGAGCGAGTGTGACAGGATGGATGGACGCCGCACCTTGGTGGCGATGCTGCGGCGCGCATCGACGCAGCCGAGCCAGAGCAGGTACTCGCGGTAGAACGGGATGCGGAAGCACACCGAGGCCGCCAGGTGCCGGCGGTTGCTCATGGGGATCGCATCGTGGAAGGCTGGCCAGCAACAGCAACAGTCAGTCGCCTTCAACACACGCGCACATGACAGGGCTTGTGTCAGCGCCACGTACAGGGCTCCGAGGCGCCAGAGAGCAGCAGCCCGTGGTGCGCCGACGTGAGGCCGTGCGGGTGCGAGCACAGGATGTACTGCTTGTCAGCGGCCAGCGGCTGCTCGTACTCGATCGTGGCCGGGATGTTGTACACGTAGCGCTTGGTCCAGGCCGCGAACCACGGCCAGTAGCGGTCGCCCGAGAACTCGGCGCCGTCCAGGAACGACGGCAGGTACGCGGCCACGCAGACCGCCACGAGCACCAGCCGCGCGCTCAGCTGCAGCGACAGACTCGCGGCCAGCGCCGCCGCCGCCACCGCCAGCGCTAGCGGCCACGCGCGCCGAGGCCCCACCTGGAGCGCCGCCGCCATCCGATCCTCTGGATAATGAGCCCCGGAGTGATGCCGTTGTGTTGTGAGACCAAAGTTGACTCAACGCGGACACGTTTGGCGTCGACACAGATGGGATCAGAAGTTGGATCAGATCGGAGCGGAAGTGTACCCTAGGGTACGTGTTGAGGTCGCGCGAAGGTTGCGCCAAGAGGGTTACGGTAAGGGGAGCTGCTGGCGATGCCCAATTGCGTCGCCGGTGATTCGCAAAGACAAGCAAGCCTCCCATCGCCGACACCTGCTTGCTGCGGTGCGTTCCTTGTTGCCGTGCTTGCTTGCCGCCGGTGCGGTCATTGCCGCTATTGACGTGTGTCGTCCTGACCGCCTGCTCGCCTTCCGTGCGACGTCCGCGCTTTGACCGCTGTGCTATTGCAGAGGACAGTATGCAGCGCGCCATGTTCAGCTCGACGGCCAAGGCCACGCCGAGCCTCAAGATCATGTTCCTCGGCGCGCCGGGTGCCGGCAAGGGCACGTACGCGTCGCGCATCGCTCCCATGCTCGACATCCCGACCATCTCGACGGGAGACCTCGTGCGCTACGAGATCAAGAACAATACGGCGCTCGGGGACAAGATCAAGGTGCGCGTCGTTGGCGCCTGCTGCTTGAGCTGGCGGTGCTCGTTGCCTCGTGCTCATGCTGGACGTCTGGCGACAGGACTACAACAACCGCGGCGCGCTGGTGCCGGACGAGATCATCTTGGCCATGGTGCGGCAGGGCTACCGGTGAATGGGAGGCATGTTGATCGCTGATCCTCGGACCCCGCACTTGCAGGTTGACAAGCGGCTTGCGCAGGACGACGCCAAGACGGGTTTCATCCTCGTAAGTGGCCGTATCGGCTGTGATTGGAACGGGATGCTGGCCGGTGCTGACAGCGTCGTTGCAGGATGGCTTCCCTCGTAACGTCCCTCAAGCGGAGGCGTTCCAGAAGGTGAGGAAGGAGCTTCCAGCCGGTTCATAGGACGCGGCGATGAGGGTGAGGCTAACGCATTGATCTGCGTTTGCTGAACGCAGGTGTCCGAGCTGGACCTGGTGGTGAACATTGATCTGCCCCAGTGGATCTTGACGGACAAGATTAGTGGTCGCCGGTGAGTCGCTTGTCCGTCTCGAGACATGGAACTACAAAGGCTCACCAAGCGCGTGATGCACCGCTGACAGCGTGTGCACCAAGTGCGGCTCGGGCTACAACGTGGCCTTCATCAACTCGGGCGAGTACTACATGCCGCCGCTGCTTCCCAAGGTGGAGGGCATCTGCGACTCGTGCGGCACGCCGTCGCTCGTCCAGCGCCACGACGACACGCCCAAGGTCGTCGAGCAGCGGTGGGTTCTTTGATTTGGGGGCGACTTCGCGAGCGTGGCAGTCTCTGATGCGATTGGTGCGACTCATGCAGCCTGGAGGTCTACAACAACGAGACTGCGCCGCTTATCGACTTCTACACCAACGTCGGTACGTCTCGCTCGGAGGGAGCTGCAACCCTGTGCTCGCTCCGATGCGTCTGACCGCTGCAACATATCAAACGACAGGCTGTCTGCAGACGTTCGAGGTCAAGAAGGGGCTCGCCGACCTGGACAAGCTCGTGGACCTCATCAAGTCGACGCTGCACGTGTAGACCGGCCAACCGCGAGGCATCTCGAGCGTTGCTGTCACTCTTCCCTGCGTCCACCAACGACTCTGAAGCTCATACAAAGAGCATGGCGGCGAGTTTCAACGTGTTTGATGCGCAAGTCGACCTCGAAGGAGTCAGGGCGTGCGCGGATGACGGTGGCATGTTGAAGCAGCCTGAAATTCAATGACGTCAAACCACTGCTCTCCAACTGTGTGTGCTCTCCAACCCGAGGGTTACGCTCTCTTGAAACGTTTATTGTTTACAAGAGCGCGTCAAACTCCAGCATCTCACAAGGTTGGAACGTGAAAATTGATCGGATGCTGCTGCGCGGACGGACGCTGCGTGTGCGCTTGACGGTCGCGCGACCTCAAACGCTGGGCGTCCGATGGGTGGGAAGTGCCGCTGGTGACCAGGAGCGGCGGACGGTCGAGATTGGTGGCGTGGTGGCGCCCGTCAAGGCCGCCAAGGTACTGCTGGATCAACACGATGGTGTGCTGGTTAGCGATCTGACTGACAGTGTCTTGTGCCGTCGATGCAGGCGATCGGACTCGTGCCGCGCGGATACCTGCCGCCGTTCGTCGACTCGCGGACGATGTCGCAGGAGCTGCTGGGGCATCTCCGATGGATGCTGCAGAAGGATCTGCTGAGCCAAGACATGTTCCTCATCGGGTATGTCCGTGTGCATGCAAGCTTGCCCCACTTTTCAACCGCACGCTGACCCTCGCCTCAGTCCTCCAGGCGCGTCCCGGCGCTTGCTGTCGATGCGCTTCTGCGAACTGCTCAACAAGGAGGTCGAGTACGTCGCCATTTCCCCCGACACGACCGAGTCGGACCTCAAGCAGGTGTGTGCCTGTGGTGGGGTGGGCTCAACCGAAGGCCTCTCGTCCTCATTATCGCTGTTCTAGCGCCGCGAGATTGTGGATGGCGCAGCGATCTTCATGGACCAAGCACCCGTCCGCGCTGCTATCAATGGCCGCGTGTTGGTCATCGACGGTGCGTCGCGGACGTCCAACCGATGCACGATGCCTTGCTCCTTGACTGACGTGTTGTGGCGACTCGACAGGTCTGGAGAAGGCGGAACGGAACGTGTTGCCGACGCTGAACAACCTGCTGGAGAACCGCGAAATGTCGCTGGACGACGGGCGATTCTTGATGAAGGCTGAAAGGTATGATCAGTGCCTTCATCAGCCCCCGTTGGTCCCCTTTGTACCAACTTCTAACGCTGTGATGTCATCCAGCTACGACGCGCTGCTGGAGGCTGGGTACTCTCGCCGAGATCTAGACGCCCAGAATCTTGTGCGCGTACACCCCGACTTTCGAGTGATCGCGCTCGGTCTTCCTGTTCCTCCGTATCCAGGCCGCACGCTCGATCCGCCTCTACGCTCGCGCTTCCAGGCGCGCAATGTTCGCTCGCCGTCTCCAGGTACTCAACTCGAGGCACTGGTGACCATTGCACCGACTGTTCCTATCCCGGTGTTGGAGCGACTTGTTGGCATCCGAGAGGCAGTGAACGTCATCGAGGCGACGACGCAGGCCACTGGGTCGTCAGTTCAGCAACGCATGCCGCACTTCGACTACTTGTCGATGGCGCACTGTGCTCAAGTGCTCGGGAAGTTCCCTGACGCAAGCATCGCACACACCGTCCGACGAGTCTTCCCTGTCATTCCAGATGTTTTCGGCGTCAAGGCGGCATCAAACTGCAGCACGCTGGATCGAGTGTTGGACAAGTTTGCGTCTGACAAGTCAGCCCCAAACTCTCAGTACATCATTGAGCAAGTCACGAAGCAGTCGCCAAGCGATCCTATCGCTACCGCCACGTTCCGTGTGGTGTCACCAGATGGCAGTGGTGGGGACACCAAAGAGCTGCAGCTTCCGTGTGGCGCGTCCGCAACCCACAATGGACCAATGCGAGGGTTTTACGAGACAGCCCAGCTCCGCTCGATCCTGTCCGACATGATCCAAGATCATGCTGCTGGGAGCGACTTGTGCGTCTTGGGTGCCAAGGGAAGTGGAAAGTCAGACCTAGTGCGCTTGTTCGCGCACCGACTTGGGTACCCGACGGAGTTGTTCAGTCTGTTCAAGGACATGACCGCGCGGGATTTGCTGCAGCGTCGCGCGACAGACTCGCGGGGCAATACGCGATGGGAGGACAGTCCTCTCATTCACGCTGCTCGTCGTGGACACATCGCTATCTTGGACGGCGTTCATCGTCTCGGCAGCGACAGTCTGGGTGTGCTCCAACGGCTCATCCAAGATCGTGAGATTGATCTTGCTGACGGCACCAAACTGCTATCAAAGGAGAAGTACGACGCGGTGGTTCGGGAGGCGGATGTTGGCGCTGAAGACGTGGAGGGATCGGCGATGCTGTCCACCTCCAGCATTTCCCCCATTCACCCGTCGTTCCGGATTATTGCGATCGCTGAAGCGGACCCGTACAGCTTGAAGTCTTCAACTACAGTACCAGGGAAGGAGCCGACGTCTGCCTGGCTCAACTCGGAAAGCATCGCCATGTTCAGCTTTCACCACCTGCACGAGCTCAGCCGACAAGAGTGTCAAAAAATTGTTGGTCATCTGTATCCAGATCTGCCTGCCAAGACCTCACAGTGCGTTCAATACTCGCAATGCTTGAGCATTCTGAGCAAGGCTCGATTCGCTAACGCTTGTAAATGTCTGCTTGGCGCAGGGCGTTACTTTCGTTTGCCGACAAACTGCGAGACGCGAAAGAGCACAGTAGTGAGCCGGACTACCTGTCGTTGACGCTGTCGCTTCGCCAGCTGCTGCGCGTTTGCCGCCGCCTGGACGCATTCCCGAGCCAGTCGATGGACGACTTGCGCTTGGTGCTGCATGACACATTGCTCACTCAGTTCCTGCCATCCTCGTGTGCGCGCCTGGTCGACTCGCTGTTGGATGCGAGTGACGTTCCAGCTCAGCGCCAAACGAGTTCGGCAACCTCGACTGACTCGACGAGCCCAAGTGGTAAGTTTGACTTACTGCGGGCTTGTTCTGAAGGTCAGAAGCAGATATCTGACACATTTTGCCTCGTGTTGCTGATACTGCTGATCCAGACGAGATCCGGCAGGAGAATGGCCGGCTTTTCATTGGCGACATCTCGTACCCGTTGCAGAACCCGTCCAACCCGGAGCTTGTCCCGCAGCCGCACTTCTTCGACATCCCAAAGCACACGGCGACTATGAAGGACATGCTGCAAGACGTTGCGTCTGGCCAGAAACATTTGCTGCTCATCGGCAACCAGGGTGTCGGCAAGAACAAGGTGGTTGATCGCCTTCTGCAGCTTCTTCAACAAGAACGCGAGTACATCCAACTTCACCGCGATGTACGTGCCATACAGAAAGTGTTGGCTTTGGATCTTAGCCCGATAGTGACTGTGTTGAATCGCTCGCCTTGTGCATAACAGACGACCGTGCAAACGCTGACGCTCGTACCGACGCTCGTCGATGGCAAGATCGTGTGGGAGGATTCGCCGCTTGTGCGTGCAGCGAAGACGGGCCGCGCACTCGTCGTGGACGAGGCGGACAAGGCACCGCTTGAAGTGGTCTGCGTTCTCAAGGGGCTGATTGAGGATGGAGAGATGCTCCTAGTACGCTCAAACTGCTTCACCCTGGGACTTCTATGATGGACGAACTGACAGTTATGACTTCAATGTTACCAGGGAAACGGCAAGCGCTTGGTCGACCCAACGAAGGTGTCTTTGGAAGACTACGAGAAAGACCAAGTGATTCCTCTACACCCGAACTTCCAGGTGTGGGTGCTGGCGAATCGCCCTGGTTTCCCATTCCTTGGCAACAACTTCTTCCGCGAGATCGGCGACATTTTCGCCAGCCAGTACGTCTACCCTGATCTGATCGTGAGCGGAACGGACGTCTCACTTGTGCTCTGTTGTATTAGTGCCATCGATAACCCAGACGAAGAATCCGAGCTCGAGCTGTTGAAGGCGTACGGACCAACCGTGCCGACAGAGATTCTCCGTCGCCTGTGTCGCGCCTTCGCCGAGCTGCGCGAGCTGGTGGAGCAGGGCGTCATTACATACCCATACTCGACGCGCGAGGCGGTGGCGGTCGCCAAGCACTTGGAGAAGTTTCCGACCGACGGGATTACCTCTGTCCTGGTGCGTGGGCTAACATCTGGTGTTTGGGCGATGCTAGAGTGCTAACACAGTTGATGACTCTAGGAAAATGTGCTGGCTTTCGACTCGTACGACCCAAACATGCGGCAGCAGCTCTCAGAAGTGTTTTTGAGGTACGCACTGCATCCGCCTGCGATCGCGCTTTCTGTTCACGAACGAGGAGACAAGGATATTGACGGACGAATGCGCGCATTCGATGGTGTCTCCTCCGCGTAGGAACGGATTGACGTAGATGTGTGCAACCCTTTGGCTATGCTGGGGGTCGTCCTAGACCCTGATCAGCCCACTGAATCAACGGCTCACATCTGTTCTCTCTTTGTTTCGGTTGTGTGTGATTTGGGTCATATCAACAGGCATGGAATCCCGCTGACAGCTTCGGGGGAGGATTTCCAAGTTGGTATCACGCTCGCAACACCAACGAACCTTCCACCTGCGCATGAGACGGAGACGTGGCACTGGGACGCAGACAGCATGGTTCGTCTTTCGTTCAATGGCAACAAAAGGGGAAAGAAGAAGGGCAGTGCGTCGCACCTGTTCCGAGCGGAGCTCAAGCGCCGGGAGATTTGGCTGGACCCGCCGACCAAGCAGAGCTTCGCTGTGCAGCAACACCGCTTGCAGCATTTCACCGAGCAGCTCGCGTCGCTCCGTGTCCCTGTGACAGTGAGTCGAGAGCAGGCGGCGCACGCGCTCGCCGTGTTCCCGGACGACTCTGTGCACGGTAAGCCTCCTGCCGCTCATTTCGTGTGGTGATAGACTAAAGACTGACAGATTCGCTCTTCAATCACGCAGTCTTGACGCGGAGTCCGATGAGTCTGCATAGTTTCTCCAACATCGAGACCGGATCCGACAGAGCGCATCGAGTGTTGGAGCTGGAGAGCCAATACATGCGCTGGGAGGCCAACCCAGTGCTCATCAACCTCGCGCACCAGCAAGAGCTCGCCGTCTTCATCCCGTCAACAGGCACGTCGTCTCGCTTCCCTATTGCTATTCCGATCCACAACTGACCGTTGAATGCCTTTGATTTGGCCAGGGCTGACAATTTTCATCGACCCGCAGCAGAATAGCGATGGTCGGGCGAGGTGCTTTTCACTCCCTGATGGCGCGTTGGATGGTCAAGTGCACCAGCCAACTGGTAGCCCCGCCAAAGCACATCCATTTGCCAAGTGGTTCAGCAGTGGCGACGAAGCGCCTTCGTCACCGTGGCATGTGGCGACGAACTCCTCGGGCGACGACGGGCTATTGGTGCGATACCAGCTTGGCGGGAGCATCTTCCAGCTCATCGACTTTCAGTCCAACAGCTTCTTCTCGATGGATCTGGGGAGTCAGAACTTGAGCGGTGGCGCGCAGTCATCTCTCGTGGAAGAGCTTACAAACGTCCAGCACCTCGGCAATGATGAGTGGCTGCTGAGGACGACGGACCAGTCAGTGGTGCACTCCATCCAGCGCGTGGACGAGTCCGAGTTTGTTCTCAAGCGGGCGACAGTCGAAGGGTCGAGCGCAGCAAACACACAGGGATCGCTTTTTGCCGGCAGCTCCTTCAGCGTTCACCCCAACGCTTTCCTGCAAGAGATTTCGTCTGAGGATGGCCGAGTCAAGAGCAGGCTTCGAGAACCTGCTGACGCTCGAGAAGGAATGCTCCGTGCTTGGAGCAACGACCAACTCGTCGTCAACACCAGCGTGTCGCCGGATGGATCGATCGTCGACCTGGAGTTGTCGTCACCTCGCGATCAATCCACGAGAACGGTGGTGGTTGACGCGCGTCGCTCGGATGATCCATCTGAGCTGTCACCGATGCCTCGCGTCGTCGGTGTCGCGAAATTCCACAACAATGGACAGCACACGATCACGCTCCACGAGGACGGCAACGTTCGCATCTGGCAGTTTGACCAGACGGCGTTGGAGGTGGACCTAAAGTTGTGGAAGCAGCTCGTGGGCTATTCGAACCCTGTCAAGCCTCACGATAGGTCAGTCGCACTCGAACTCAAGCTGAACGGTCAGTCGCCGGAGTCCACGCCTCGGACTGGGCTCGACTCGCCGAAGTATGGCAAGGAGGACCCGAAGAACGACCCCCATGTAGGTGGGAACACGTGGGCAGGCGGCAGTGGCGGCTCGGACACGGCAGGACTTGGTGGCCGTGGCGGTCCTTATCGACTCGACAAGGGCCACCCAGTCCACCAAGTCTCTCAGGAGAAGAAAGACGAGGTGTCTGCAGCCACTCGCGCCAAGGCTCACGCGATGGCAGAGGAAGCGCTGGCCGCGCGGCTGGAGGAGATCGATATGAGCGATCGGGAGTGGGCGACATACCAGCGGTATGCTGACAGGGTCGAGCCCGAGATTGCGCAGCTGCGCGCGATCCTGGGCAACCTTGAGTCTGTCGAGCAAGAGCGCAGCTGGATCAAGCATCAGTCGAGCGGCGAGTTGGACGACTCAAAGCTTGTCGATGGGGTGGCGGGCGAGCGACTGGTGTTCAAGCGCCGCGGTCAGAGTGACTCGCCATTCTCGAGTCACGCACAGAGTCACTTGCCCAAGCGACTGCTGTTCGTAATGGATGTGAGCGGCAGCATGTACCGATTCAACGGTCAAGACGGTCGACTGGAGCGCATGTTGGAGACATCTCTGATGGTCATGGAGAGCTTCGCGGGCTTCGACAAGACGCTCGAGTACTCGATCGTAGGCCACAGCGGCGACTCGCCCGACATTCCGTTCGTAGCCTTCGGGGAGCCGCCCGCCGATCGCAAACAGCGGCTCAAGGTGCTGCAGAAGATGGCGGCTCACACTCAGTACTGCGCGAGCGGCGACCACACCGTGGAGGCGGTTGCACGCGCTGTCAAACGCGTGGTTGAGCAGGATGCGGACGACTACTACGTGCTGGTGGTGAGCGACGCCAATCTGGACCGCTACGGCATCCGGCCGGCGCGCATCGGCGAGCTGCTGGCCTCGGACCCGCGCGTCAAGGCGCACGCGATCTTCATCGCGTCACTGGCCGACGAGGCCGAGCGCATTCAGCAGCAGCTGCCGAGCGGGAGGGGCCACGTGTGCCTCGACACGGCCGCCCTGCCGCGCACCTTCCAGCAGATCTTCTCGGCCGCCTTCCGCGGATGATAGAAGTGCTGTTCGCGCACTCGTTGCAAGATGCAACAAGGGGAGCTTTCCATCTGATAACCACTTTTTTGGTCAACGTCAAGATTGCCGCGATTACGATGTAAAAAAAAACACCGCAAAGCGACAACCTCAATGCCCGAGTTCACGGGCTGTCCACTGGCCACCTCGATGCAGACTCCGACTCTGGAAAGCGCACGTGGTCACGGTCACCCGCGGCGCTCGCAGTCGGGAAGCAGCACCAGCATGTCTTCGAAGCGCTCTTGCGTCGGCTCACAGTCATACCAAGACGTCATTGGATCACAATGTGGTACACCATGAGCCTCCGAGATGCGCTCGACGCCGGCCTGCTCGAAGGTGCTTGTCGGCCGACATCTTGTGGCGGTGTGCCTCGCTGAAGCCCGAGACTCTGGGTGGCGAAGCAAAGACGGTCGTCCGGAGCTCTTCTTCACGTGGAGGCATGCAGCGCGCTGGCGAGCCTCTTCTCCGCGTCGGAGGCGTTCAAGTCGCGCTTGGTTCTCGCGCGCGCCTCCCGTTAGTGGCCAGGTTGAGGATGCACGCTGGTTCTCGCGTGCAGAGTGGTCGATGGCCGCGGAGGTGGCGAGTCGCGTCAGCGTCGTGCAGCGCCTGGAAGGCTCGGGTCTTCTCTTCGTCCTGGGCGTCGCTGGTGTCGGG
>JAADYH010000768.1:0-14569 GCA_023338125.1 Phytopythium aichiense | reverse complement strand
GCGCCGCCACGTACACGACGGCTCCCGCCCAGCTGCCGTACGACCACGACGCGTGCCTCGGCTCGAGCCAGCTGACGTTCTACTGGCTGGCGCTGCACTCGTCGACGTGGCAGGTGTACGTCAACTGCGCGGCGCTTGAGGAGACGACGTCGACGGGTGCGACTTCGTCGTACGCCGTCGGTTCGACTTCGACCTCGACCACCACGGCTTCATCGGCTTCGTCGGCCTCGAACTCGACGTCCACCTCGACGACGACCGATGCCCCTGCCACGACGACGGCGACGCCGACGGCGACGACTGCCACGCCTACCGCGACGACGGCGGCTCCTAGCACGACCACCACCGAGTCCTCTGCTGCTAGCGAGGAGACTGATGACGAGGCCGACACGACGACGACGACCACGACGACGACGACGGCCCCGAGCACGTCGACCACGACCACGACGTCCAAGTGCAACGTTCGCTCCCGGAAGTAGATGTTCAGCAGCAGATGACTGCGCGCGTGATAGCCGAGCGAGACGGCACGCGTCGGGCGCAGCGAAGAGGAGTCTTCTTATGAATGTGTAACTGCGTGAACGAGATGTTGATTGTTGCAAACACTTTGCATCCCATCGACTCAACACTGTGCTTGTCTATTAGACGACGTTAGATTGAGACATATGACATGTTTGAGTTGTTCTTGACGCATGGCACAAGATCAAACGTTCACACAAAGCACCTGCTGCTTCCCATTTACTTGCGAAGACGCGCATTGCACTTGGACGTCGCGGCAGGAGCCGACGTGGTCGTGGCGGGCGACGACGTGGTCGTGGCGGGCGACGACGTGGTCGTGGCGGGCGACGACGTGGTCGTGGCGGGCGACGACGTGGTCGTAGCAGGAGCCGACGTGGTTGCGGCAGGAGCCGATGTCGTCGCAGCAGGGGCAGCGGTGGTCGCCGCCGGGGACGACGCCTCGCCGCCCGTGGAGCCGGCAGCGGAGTCACTCGACGGGGTGGAGCCCGTGGAGCCCTCGAGCGCCGCGCAGTTGACGTACACCTGCCACGTCGATGAGTGCAGTGCCAGCCAGTAGAGCGTCAGGCGGCTGGCGCCGACGCACGACGCGCGATCGTACTTGAGCTGCGCCGGTGCGGTCGTGAAGTGGGCGGCGCAGTCGTCGTCCTGGAACACGCGCGTCTCGTCGCACCAGATCTCGCACGGGCCCTCGTGCGAAGGCGTGAAGCCTTCGTTCGACGAGTGAGCCCACTCGACGTACGTGTCGGGCAGCGGCTGGGGCGTCTCGTCCGGGTTGGACAGTCCACACTCCTTGGTCGCGCCGGAGATGGTCGTCATCTTGTCGGTCACGAACTCCTTGAGCGACTTGTACTCGCTCGAGCCGAACCCCTTGGTGAAGGCCGCCGCGTTGCTCGCCGGGTCCGCGTTGAACGTGCCCGTGAGGCCCGAGGCCGACGACTCGATCGTGCCAATGAACTGTGTGAAGTCGCCGTTGATGGTGAATTCCACCTTGGGGACCGACATGTAACCGTGGCCGTTGACCGACAGCGCGAGCGCGGCCACGACGGCCGCGGACAGCGAGAGCTTGGAGGAAACCATCGTTCGAAGAGGGGAGGGAGGTTGGAGGCGCGAGGCGAATTGCGAACTGAGCGCCGGCGGCTAGCGGTCGGAGCGAGGATCAGCAAGCGGGTCTGCTCCGGGTGGGAGCACGGACACGGTTGTGGATGGCAGGGTCCATTCGTGTGCACCTGTCCTTGTCGTCGGGCCGCTGGGCTCCGCACGAACAATGAAATTGAAAAGCAGGCAAAACGGAGCGAGAGATTTGAAGGATTAGCGAAATGTGATGAGATGGTTCACAAGTCACCTACTTCGATCGCATTCATACTTTATGCAATTGCGCCGCTTGGAGTTGTCGACAGGAGACACAACAGGAGCGCAGCATTCTGCCGACGAGGTTGATGGTGCGATGGTTTTGCTCGGAATCACGGAAACGTCCATGGTCAAGGTGAATGAGCCTGAGGTCATGCCGCATGGTTTGAAGGGACACGATGCAAGTTGAAGCTGCCGTGCTCATTACCGATCATTTGCTGTTCGCGTGTCTCCAATGGTGCTGGAAAGCACGGCACTCATGCACTTTGCATCGGTAATGGTCTTGGGAGGATCCCTTGCCAGTTGGCACGGGTTCGATGTGCCTCGCACTCTTCTGTGTCTGGCGCGCAAATCACAGCAAAGGTAGGTGCTGTGCAGACTTTGCTGTCAGCTAGAAGCGCGTTCGGGAGGTCGAAGCCAATGATATCTTTCGATACGCCAACTTGTGAAGAATGCATTCGCTGTGGAGTTCTACTACATCCACACATTACCACTGACCGCGCGCTGAATTGGTAGGATGCAGGCCACTCTTGCAGTCCATGAACGGCTTTGATTTCGGCAAAAAAAAAATAGTGATTGCAAAAAATACCAGCCCGTTTGCCTCCTTCTTCCCGCAACCCAGCTGCTGCCGAGGAAGATGTCAGCTGAGAGCTCAGCCTTTTCGTTCTGACAGCGGTCCAGGATGTAACGACGAGGCATTTGTCGCGGCGAAACTGCTGGCCCGCCGATACCAGCTGGCAGCCAGGAACGCTTCCCACAAATGATCCTTTTGCATCTATCCAGTCGCGCACCAAAGTCCCCTCCGACTCGGGTCGTTTGCATGGACATGACTCGCGTTATGGCGGTCTGGTGGCCAGCAAAACGCAGCGTTGCGGCGGTCGCGAGGCGTCACCACCGGGCTGACCCCGCGTCTCGCTGTCGCTGCCATTCCGCTGTCACTGTTCCGCTCCGTTCCCATGACAACTCGCTGCCTTCTGCCATGAGGTGGAAGGTGGCGCCGTCTGCATTGGCTGGGAAGCCATGCATCTCGGACACTCAAGGTCAACAGCAGGCTCTGCTCGACGTTGTCTGCTCGAGGCAGCACGCGCTTGCAAGCTGGAGCAAAGGAAGGTCAGCGGCGTGTGCTCCGGCTCACGTCCGATCTTGGCAGTGGACCTGCTCATTTAGTATCCGATCAACACCTTGACTGGAGTATGCCGACTCGACATGGAGCGGCCACCATGGCCGACGGGAACCACCTGCGTTCGCGGATGAGTCTTTCCTATCCCCGACGTGGCGAGCCATTTACGACCCGCACGCTCTGCGGCTCGACTTGATCGCGGCGGTGCTCCGCTCCATTCTCCGATTTGCCCGGCCATTTGCATCGAACGCCATGAAGCCCGCGACGATCTGCTCCATCGCTGCCAGCGCGGCGCTGCTCGCCAGCACCGCCGACGCCCACGGACAGATGCTGGTACCGAGCTACCGCCCGATCACGGCTACGTACCTCGCCGACTGCCTCTTCGGCCTCAAGGGTGCCGGCGACGACGAGCTCGAGTGGGCACCGATCGAGAACCTGAGCCAGCGCGGCCAGGCGGACCAGCCGGCCGCCGCGACGTTCAACATCTACAACGGTTGCCGCGGCATCGTGTACGAAGACGGCATGAACGTGACCGCCCTCGAGGCGGGCGTGGAGTTCGACGTCGAGTACTACATCCAGGCCCCGCACCCGGGCTACATGAACCTGAGCATCGTCAAACCCTCCACCGACTCGACGGGCACCATCACATACGAAGTGGACACGCAGATCGCGCACTTCGACGACTTCGCCACGGCCGCCGGCACGTTCACGGTCCAGGCCACGATCCCAACGACCGTCACGGGCTGCGAGTCGGCAGGCGACTGCGCGCTGCAGTTCTACTGGTACTCGGCCACGGCTAATCAGACGTACCCGACGTGCTCGGACATCACGATCGCGGGCAGCGGCTCCGGCAGTACCGCGACGACGACTGTGACGACCACGTCGGCGGCGTCGTCCGCCTCGGCGTCGACCACCTCGTCGGCCGCTGATGACACGACCACCACGACTACGGCGCCTGCGACGACGACCGCCACGCCGACGACCACGACTGCGACCCCCACTACCACCACTGCCACGACCACGGCCACCACAACCTCATCTTCGACGGCTTCGGCTAGCGAGGACGACGAGGAGGAGGAGGACGAGAGCGCTTCGGTCGGTGCCGACGCGGATGAGACGACCACTTCGACGGAGACGACGGCTCCTGCCACGACCACCGCCGCTCCGTCCACCTCGACGACCACCACCGCTCCGTCCACCTCGACGACCACCACCACTACGTCCGACAAGTGCTCGGTGCGCCGTCGCCGCGACTAAGCGCTAACCGCAGCTCGCATCGTGCTAGCGCGCGTGTTTAATGTCAGCGGCGTCAGGTCACTTCGCGGACAGCGACCGCATATCTGTAGTGTACTTTCATGTGTGCGAATCCGATAGACTGAACCACCACCATCCGCTTCTTGTCTGGTTTCGTGTGCGCGTACCTTGAACTGGCGGCGCTCCACGCGTGCAACAAGGAGTCTCCAGACGTGGTGAATGACGCCCACCGCAAGCCAAAGGAGCGGCTCATTGTCCGTAAACAACGCGATGGAGCGTCGACAGCATCGCTCGAGGGAATACTCGTCTTCAGTATGGTGATGATTGACATTGGGCTGTGGAAGCCGCTGCAGTTGCCAAACCTTTTCGCTGGCAAGCCAAAGTATCCGGAGAGATCGATTCCTGACTTGTTTAAGTAAATGCTTTCAAGCGCGCACGTTGCATGTCGCCCAATACACTTCAACACTCAACTTATGCGGGAGCTCCATTCATCACAAGCCGACGTCGCAGCAGAAGCTTGGCTCCTTGAATTGGTTGAACCACGAGTCCTCTACCAGAGACGATGAGCTGTCATTAAGCTGCCTAAAGCGCTCAGGATCCTATCTTCCTGCGCTCCATCTGCGCCTTCCAGTCCCTACGCCTCTGTCCACGGACAGCCAGAGCGCTCGACGTCTGGCAACACACCACGATGGTTTGCAGTCTCCCGAACAGCGCGAAGGCCTTTCCGTTTGGCACTTCCGATTCCGCTCTGCTTCGCACAAGCCCCTTCACTGCCGCACAAGACCAGTCGAGACCAATCGAGCGAGCATGCTTGCCTACTCAGCCGTCGTCCCCGCCCTGATGGCCGCACTCGTGGCACAGGTCAACGGCCACGGCTACATGTCGGACCCGGCCGCGACGTTCCTGTCTACCGCTGGTGATCCTACTCAGTACATCGCCACGATCGAGTCGTCGGCGTCCGGCTTCTCGGGCACGTTCAACTCGGACCCGGCCACGAACACCGCGTCTTTCACCACGGCGTTTGCCTCGAGCACGTATTCCTCGCTGAAGGATTTTGTGACGGATCTCGGCCAGCTCATTTCGACCAGTGGCGTAACCATCACGTGCGGCCTGACGGATCCGTCGGCCACCGCACAAGCGTTGCCAGACACGTATGTTCTTTGGGCTCACTCGGACTCGGAGGGCTTCACGGCGTCGCACGAAGGGCCGTGCGAGGTCTGGTGCGACAGCACTCGAGTGTTCCAGGACGACGACTGCGCTGCCCACTTCACGACTGCGCCGGCGCAGCTCGCGTACGAGCGCGCGTCGTGCGTCGGTGCCAGTCAGCTGACGTTTTACTGGCTGGCACTGCACTCGTCGACGTGGCAGGTGTACATCAACTGCGCGCCGCTCGACGGATCCACCTCGTCCACCGGGACTACCTCCTCATCCACCGGGACTACCTCGTCCACTGGAACTACCTCGTCGTCCACGACAACGAACTCGACCGCGACGACATCCTCGTCATCCACGACGGAGACGTATACTCCTACGACGACGGCTCCCTCGACTAGCACTTCCACGTCGACTTCGACTTCGACAACCACCACGTCGACCCCTTCGACTGGGTCCTACTCGGCCAGCTCGACCACGCCTTCGACCACGACTGCGACCTCAACCAACTCCGGCACAGCTTCGTCGGGACAGGCCAGCACTTCGAGCGGAGCGACTGGAACGACCTGGGGATGGGGCAGCTCCAAGACGGAAAGCAGCGGCAGCAGCACGGGTGGGACGTGGCCCAGCGGCAACAGCTTCGGCTTCTGGGGGTAGATGGTCGGCTCCCGTCATTGGTGTCAAGTCTCAGTGCAAGTCTCGTCTCGGTGGATTGAGTGCCAGCTTTCGCCGCTTCCTGCTGGCGTGCACCTGGCATCTCCTTCCGACTGATCGTATCCCCCAGCATCTGCAGAGATTATAATACAGTAACAATGCAGTGCACCAAAATGAGTCGTTCTTGGCATCGCAACGCGAACGACAGCCTGCACCACCCGACCTTTCCATCCGCTCTCTACCGATCACAGCCGCTGCTATAATTGGTTGAAGGCGTCAATCTCGACACCAATCTCCTTTGGTGTGATCACCCAAAAGCGTTTGCTGAGTGTATAGCGCTGGGCGAGCATGCTGGACAGATCCAAGGCCTCCACATGAAGCGAGCTGTCATGCACACCAGCCGCAGTGGTTGCCCACCCATTCCGGTCGACGCTTTCCCGGTCGCTTCGGCTCATGGAGCAGCAGGGAGGGAATGTCTTCGATATCACTTTCGAAAACGCCTTGTGGAGCGCTCATCCAGACCCAAGGAAATTCGCGCCAACTCTCCAAGTCAAGAACGCTTCCTCTCAAGAAAATGTTCACCCCGTCGACGACTCTCGCCTCCGTGGTGGTGGCCGCGACTCTGGCTGCGCTGGTCAACGGCCACGGCTACATGTCGGATCCGGCCGTGACGTTCACCATCACCGGCGACACCACGCAGTACATCGCCACGATCGAGTCGTCGGCCTCGGGCTTCTCGGGCACCTTCAGCTCGGACCCGGCCACCAACGCGGCATCCTTCACGACGGCCTTTGATGCCAGCACCTACACGTCGCTCAAGGAGCTCATCGAAGATCTTGGCCAGGTCGTCTCGTCGGACGCCACGCTGACGTGCGGCTACACGGACCCGGATGAGACCGCGCAGGCTCTTCCCGAGACGTATGTGTTGTGGGCCCACAGCGACTCGGAGGGCTTCACGGCCTCGCACGAGGGTCCGTGCGAGATCTGGTGCGACGACACCCGCGTGTTCCAGGACGACGACTGTCCGGCCGATTATACGACGGCTCCCGCCCAGCTGCCGTACGACCGCGACGCGTGCCTCGGCTCGAGCACGCTGACGTTCTACTGGCTGGCGCTGCACTCGTCGACGTGGCAGGTGTACATCAACTGCGCGGCTCTTGAAGAGACGACGTCGACGGGTGCGACGTCATCGTACGCTTTGGGTTCCACCTCCACCTCGACTTCGTCGACCTCGACGACGGCCACCACGAGCTCAGCCTCGACAACCGGTTCGGCTACTTCGACGACAACCTCGACGACCGCTACAACGACGGCCCCGTCGACGACGACTGCCACACCGACCGTCACGACGGCTTCATCCACGTCTACTACCACGTCCACGACCACGACGACCGCACCTTCGACTGCGTCGACTGGTTCAACGTCGACTTCCACGACCACTTCCACGACGACGGCGCCTTCGACTGCTTCAACCGGCTCGACGTCGACTTCGACGTGGTCAAGCTCGAGCTCCCCTTCAACGTCCTCGACGACGACGGCTACCACCTCGGGCTCTGCGGCTTCCGGTCAAACCAATAGCACTGGGACCGGAACCACCAGCAGCGGTTGGGGGTCCAGCACCACCAGCACCGGCGCCACCAGCACCGGCACCTCGACCACTGGCACTTCGACCACTGGCAACTCGAACGCTGGCAACAACAACCAGGGTGGCACGTGGACCGGCGGCATGTCCTTCGGCTTCAACCAGTAGATCTGTGGGTGAAAGTTTGCACGCTTTCGGCGTCAAGGCGTCAAGCATGTGTCGTTCAAGTGCGTGGCATTTTGATTTCACTCCGTTTGTTGAATAATTTCCCAAAATGCGATGAAGCATCCGATTTCTGGGAATTCCGGCCGGCCAGCTGGTGAAATGGACACGCAGCCAGCTGTCAGATGGTCGAGTCGTGAAAATGCCCATCAGCTTTTCATACAAACAGAAAGAGAATCGCAGAGGTGCGTCACGGACCCCATCTTCCCGGAGGTTGCCCTCGCCAGTCGATGGGATCCCAGCTGGTGCGGACGATTAATGCTGGCGGCATCACGCCGTTTGGCAGTAAGCGCTCACTTCCGAACTGGACTGGTTGCCACTCGGCCACTGACTGTCCTCGATCTCCTCCTTGCAACCAACGCGTGGTGATGTTCTCCCGTTCGATTGCGACCGCGGTCCTGGCGGTGGCCTGCGCCGGTGTGGCGCGCGTCGACGCCCACGGCTACCTGGTGCAGCCGCTGGCCAAGTTCATCAGCCAGAACATCGACATCACGCAGTACTCGGGCACGATCGACAGCTACGCGCTGTTCCCGACGGGCACGTTCAACACGGCGCCCGAGGCCAACGTGGCGTCCTTCGTCGAGAACTACGAGAACTCGTCGTACGCCAACGTGCGCGAGATGATCGTGGCCAACCAGGTCGTCGTCTCGGACAGCGCGATGGCTGACTGCGGCTTCTCCGACCCGAGCAAGACGAGCTACGGTGCGCTCAACGACACCATCTACTGGGGAAAGAGCGCCGACCTCACCGGCGAGGGCTTCGTCGTCGGCCACATGGGCCCGTGCGAGACGTGGTGCGACGACAACCTGGCGCAGCAGGACATGAACTGCCAGGTCACGTACAACCCGGCCTCCGGCAGCGGCGCCGCCCCCGTCCCGATCGACACGTCCAAGTGCGCGGACGCCTCGCGGCTGACGTTCTACTGGATCGCCATGCACGGCTCCCAGTGGCAGGTGTACATCAACTGCATCAACATCAACGGCAACACCAGCAGTGGCAGCAGCAGCGGGACCACGACGACTGCTCCCGCGACGACGACGGCCGCTCCCACCGCCACGACGACTGCTCCGACGACCACAACTGCGGCCCCCACTGCCACGACGGCTGCTCCGGCGGCGACGACGGCTGCTCCGGCGGCGACGACGGCTGCTCCGGCGGCGACGACGGAGGCTCCTGCTGCTGCTGACTCAGCTGCTGACGACTCGGCCGCGGATGAGTACGACGATGAAGCGAGTGGAGAGGAGGACGTCACCGATGCCCCCGTTGCGACCACTGCGGCCCCCGTTGCGACCACGGCAGCCCCTGTCGCGACCACGAGTGCCCCCGCGGCGACGGAGAAGTGCACGGCCAGCACTCGTCGTCGCCGTCGCAACTGAGCGTAGACTCACTGCCACGTTGCGTTTGGTGTTGTCTAAAAGACATTTGAGCCGATGAATTCGCTTCCCCGACGTCGCAGTTGGCGTGTTCAGGCTCAATAGAACTGTAAATTGTCGTGTGAAGTGTTGTGAGTCGTCGAGTCGCCAACTAACTATCGTGCTGACCGCTTGGCTTGTCACTTCACCACTCTGATGATCAGGCACAGCGAATGCCAGCACGAGCACTGGTTGATGCGTTCATGTCAGAGTTTGCCTTCAAGATGGCAACACAACCCTCTATTTCTTGTGATGCCGCTTGGATTTGGCCGGATACGCCGGGCGGTCGCGGACGATTCGCTCGTACGCTGCGTGAATACAGCGTTCGCTATCATGCTGCTCCTCCACCGTCGCCCACAAGTCGGGCACTTCCACAACGTGAGCGGCAAATGACTTGGATCGCGTTAGCAGAGCTTGTCCGCGCCGCCGCCTGGTCACCAAGCCAGGTTCATCAGCCAAACTGGGGCTCGGCAAGGTGTTGTCCATTGAGAGGCTGTTCCCGCTAGTAGCGTCTGCTGCACCATGGTCAGGCGGAGGTGGAAGCGGTCTGTCCGACATGCTGCGGGGCCTGGAAGGAGGCGGACGGGACTGCTTCTTGCTGACGTCCACGAACACTGGCTGCACGTGGCGACGAGAGTACTGGAGCGGTTTGTACTTGAGGCACTCGTAGTCGCACTCGAGCAGTTCTTGCATCATGAAGTGCGCCTCGTACGACAGCTTGAGGTCGACTGCTGGGTCGTAGACGCGCGCGAGCCGCATCGGATCCAAATCGCAGCGCATGGCTGCCAACGGGAGGTTATGATAGAAGGATGACACGGCGGTCTCGATCGCCCTGGACACTGAGGACGTCGCAGCCAGGCGCTCGACAGCGTCAACGAGCGTCGGATCCAGCAATTTGCGGAACACTTGGTCCAAGTTTGACGATGTCAATGCCGTGCCAACCTCGAGCGGCTGGATGCCTGCGCCTGCAAGTGCGATGGCCTGACCCCACAACCGCTGCGCTGTGGTCTGAGGAACGACGCATGCAGGCTTGCCGAGGGCGATGCAGGAGGAGATGACGTCGACGTCTCCACAGTGCACAGCGGCTGTCACCAGCGGCAGTATTTGCTTGAGAGGAATGTCAGAGCCGATCTTGAATACGGAGTGGCTCCCTTGATCAGACAGTGAGCTGGAAGCAGTCGCTTCTGCACGAACAGCGTCGCCCGCCTGGAAGACGATGCGGATTAGGGCGGCGTTAGCTGCTGCTTCGACGACAGAAGCGAGGTCGCACGAGTTTGACTTCGTTGACGGAGCGCCGAAGTAGACCACTGGTCGGGAGTCGGTTGATACGAACGCACGTAGGATGTTCAGTGTCGAAAGCAAGCTCTCGCCTTGCTCGCTGGCGTCTGCCGCCTCCACATACCCGGCGATCGTGATCTCATGGCTCCAGTCTGCTGGTTTGGGCAGCAGATCCGGATTCCAGAGGTACGTGTGCGGAGTCTTCCACTTCGCGAGTGCCTTTGGCCCCGGATGGTTTCCCTCGAGCCCCAGACTGTGGCGAAACGCATTTAGCACCTTGTGTAGCATATTGGACGCCACATTCGCCAGCACCTTGTACGACACGGCGTTCAGCTTCGCTTGGCTGTACGGCCTCTGCAGCTTCTCACTCGCGACCAACGGGTTGGGAAACGCGGACGTCGGAGTCTGCGGGCTGTTGCCCATGCAGTGCAGCGGCACTCCGAGCCGCTCGGCGACGACTGTCTGGCCGAACGCTAGCGGGTCGGAGATGATCGCGTCCGCTCGGAACGCGACGTGGGGTGACTGTGGATCCGCCTCCGTGCACGCTGGCCACAGCGAGAACACGAGCGCTCGGAGATCATTGTGATCCGGCACGGAGCTAAGTCGCCCCTGCAGCTTGGAGCGAGCGAGCTGAGCGAGCTTGGATTTGTGTTGGTGCACCTTGGCTGTGGCTTTGTGGAGACATCCCAGGAAGCTAGCCATAGTTCCTGACTGCCCACCAAGCGGATAGAACTCCAGTCCGTAGTGGACGATACGACTCCGATGGTCAGATTCTGCAGCGATCCGAACGCGGTGGCCATCCGCTCGGAGTCGCAAGCCGATCGCCACGAACTGCTGAACAGTGTCACTCCAGCTACCAGGGCAAATCATGACGATGTTCATTGCTGGGACGAAGTTTGGCCGCGGGCTGGTCGCCGACCCCGCCGATCGCACATGTACGTGTACGATGTTGTCGATTGCCGTGGCAACTCCCGCGTCTGGTGTATCAGCACCAACTTCTGCTTGCGTAGGCTCCCGGGGCGACTTCTTGGCAGCCTTACACCGACGGGCCTGCTTCCGCTCTGCGAACTGCCGGATCGATTGTTCGAGCCGCTTCTTGTCAGCTCGCGTCAGACGCACCGCCACCTGCCGCTCTCCCGACTTGTGGTCCACCGACACCATCTCGTTCGGATGCATCATGGCCGTGTGGGCGGCGGGCACCTTCTTGACGCCAAACAACGTCTTCAAATGGTGGCTTTCGAACAGCACGGACGCCAGCTTCGGCTTCGCCTTTCCCCGCTTTCTGTTTTGGCGGCCGGTTGCAACATGGTCCGCGAACACTGCCGCGCCTTGCAGCGGACTGATGAGGAACCCGCCAACGCCCTTGGCGACACCGATCACCGCGCCAGTCGCTCCACCCTCGCGATAACCGTTCGCTGGCGCCACGAACAGATCCCGAACACCGCTCCCAAGCTCATGGACAAAGGCGCCGACACCGGAGACCGCGCCACGGAGCATGGAACTCGGGCCTCGCGCGGAGTAGTCGACGACTTGATATTCCACCACGTCGTTCGGCGCGTTCTCAGGGCGACAAGTCACCACGAACTCGCACATGGCGCACAACTTGAGCTTGTCCCGTTGGCTCCACATGGCAGCAGTGCGATTGCAGCCCAAGTCGCACGCCATAAGTTGCAGTGGCAAATGGCGATAGAAGCTCGACACGGCTTCACCAGCGCCGTCTTCACGCATCATCAGTCCTCGCAATGCCATCGCGCGACGACGCAGCTCTGGGTTCACGAGGCCCTCGAACGCAGCCCGAAGCCGCTCCGTGGTGAGCTTGGCGATCGGACACGGCTCCACCCCAACGCCAGCCACCACCACCGCGCGGCCCCAGAATGGCTGGTCGCCGAAGAACGGTACGATGAACGTCGGCTTTCCGGCTAGCAGCCCTGCGGCAGTCGTGCCTGCGCCGCCGTGGTGCACTACCGCTGACACACGCGGCATGAGCCAGTCATGCGGGCAGTTGCCGATGAAGAAGATGTTGTCGGGGACCGTGATTCCAGCGGCCATGTCGCTCCAGCTCGACTGGATCAACACACGGACCTTGGCTTGAGCGGCAGCGTCGATGATCATCTGGGTGACGCGCTGCGGCTCGGCTAGCACCATCGAGCCGAAGCCGACGAAGATTGGACCGCCATTGTCGCCCAAGAATGCCTCAAGCTCCGGCGTCGGCGAGTACGAGGTGCTCGCCTGCTCGAGTGTCACGGTACCGATGACGTCGTAGAGAGGCCCCCAGTCTGCCGGCTTGGGGACCAAGTGCGGGCTCCACATGAACGCGTGCGGAATGCCCAAGTCGAGCAGCATGTCTCGACCACCGTCGCCCTTGCGGATTTTGCCGAGCCCGAGCGTCTCGGTGCGGAAATCGTTCACCATGCTCTCCACTCCCTGCCACATGAGCAGATCGACCAACTTGTACGACATGTAGTTGCGCTTCTTGGGCTTCCACGTGTACGGCAAGTTGGATAACGGATGAGGGAACTGCACCGTCGGCACCCATGGCTGCGGAAACATGATGTGCAGCGGCACGCCCAGCCTCTCGGCGACGTGGATGTGACCGTACGTGACGGGGTTGGAGATGATGACGTTCGCTCGGAACGACTTGCCGGGGACGCTCGGCCCGCCACCGTTCGGGTCCGGCGCCGAGACCGCTGGCCACGTCGAGTGCAGGATCTCATCGATCATCTGCATGTTGCGTGGCACGTCCTTTTGGAGCGTCTCGAGCTTGACCGGGATAAGGTGTCCGCCAGTCTTGACCATGTAAGCAGCGAGCTCCTTGGGGTCGCCTCCGAGCGGGTAGAACTCAACGTCGTGCTCCATGACGAAGTCGCGGTAGACGGCGTGCGTGGCGAGCCGCACGCGGTGTCCGTGTGCTTGCAGTCGCTTGGCAATGGCGATGAACGGCTGCACGTCGCCGCGCGTGCCGACAATCATGATGCAGATGGTCATCTTTGGCGGGCGGAAGTCCTCCGAAACCTGCCGCGCGCGCTCTGCCGCCACCGCTGCCTCACACTCACGCGCTTGCTCCCGGATGGTCGAGAGATCGTACGCGTCATCCTCTCCCTCGAAGTCGAGCTTGATGCGGCCCGCGGCGTCGATCACGGCCATCGCCTGCACCACGTCGGGCACCACCGCGGCCGCTGACACGCCGCTCGACTGCCGCCGCTGCTCCACCAGCGTCGACATGGCCCTGGTCAACGGCGTATCCCACCGCTGGCAGGTTCAAACACACCCGAGCAATCATTATACCAAGGTTTGACAGCTCACGATGGGTTCACGACACTCGAACCTGACTGGTCTGCTGCATCGCCGGTGTTGGAGCCGCGCCGGTCGTCGCCGGTTCCGCAGTCGTGTGGCTACCCTCATCCATTGAGCGTCGGTCGTGGCGTCTGTCGTGGAGTTTCCCAGGGCGGTCGCGAGTCCAGAAATGGCGCCGACATGCACATGAACATCATCAATGGTCACAAATAGATCTGCGTGATGATTCGCATTTTCAGGTCGACGTGTGGTGTTCAGAATGATTACCCAGGAGCAATTTCGCAGGTTTTGGGTGTTTTATCCGATATTCTGGAATTTGGATATCCAACGCCGTCGTCGAGACGCTCGCAATGCATGGGGACGACCGATCCCATCTCGTTGGATGGATGGATGGACAAGGATGATCTCACGACGGACTTGTTACATTTGGTCACACACGCATTATGGTTGGGCTTTTTCCACCTACCTCTGTCACTCTCAGAGGCTGGCAGGTCTCCGCGGTGAATGCGCACCACTAGGCAGCGCGCGGCAAACTTACCGCAGCATCTGCCAGTTCTTGATGAAAATATTCCGCGCTGCGTTCACGTCGCGATCAGCGTGGGCGCCGCACGACCCGCAGTGGAACACGGAGCACGTCTTGGACGTGTACTCCTCGCCACACAGCACGACCGCTCCCCCGACGCGCTCCATCTTGTGCGTCAGCAGCATGCGGAACTTGTAGTGTGCCTGCGAGAGCATGGC
>JAADYH010000767.1:0-14593 GCA_023338125.1 Phytopythium aichiense | reverse complement strand
CGTCATGATCTTGAGGCATGAATGATTTCGAATGCGAATGGTTGACTGACCTGTGATTGTTTGGCATGCAGCTGTTCGACCAGACGCGGTACAACATGGTGGATCGCTCTCGTGTAGACTACGACTTCCAGAACCTGTACACGGTTCGCAGTACCCGCGTGATCCATCAGGGTGCTTGCCTAGTTTTCTCTGACGTGGGAATGCGTTACAGAAATACGGCTACGGCGTGACGGCCTTCTCGGCTTTGGCGGGTGGTCTCTTGACGGGCAAGTACAGCAAGGGCATCGCGGAGGTGCGGCGCGTCCGAGAATCCGCGTAGTCGATCAGAGAGTTGACCTTGTGACCTCGTTGTAGGGCTCTCGGATGTCGCTGGACTTCTTCAAGAACGTTGCGGCCAACATGGATGCGACGACCGCCAAGGCGCTCAAGCTGGAGGTGGTCGCCAAGAAGATCGGTTGCACGCTTCCCCAGTTGGCCATCGCTTGGTGCCTCTCGAATTCCAACGTCTCGACCGTCTTGCTTGGAGCCTCGCGGCTGAGCCAACTGGAGGAGAACGTGAAAGCCATGGAGTTCGCGGACAAGATTACGCCGGACATCCGCGCAGAGATCGACGAGATCGTGGACTTCAAGCCGAAGCTGCCGGAGACGGCGCCGGCGGTGTTCACGATCCGCCAGAAGCACCTGTGAACGATCGCTTGACAGCCTGGAATCTTCATAGTTGGTGCTTTTCCAGACGCATCAAATGGAACTGATACTTTGGTTACCATTCGCATCTTAGTGACATGTCGGATCAAATGCGTCGCTACCTCGATGAGCACTCCACCGATGCCCATCGTCGCATCTTAGAGCCACTTCCCACGCAGAGCCACAAGGTAGCCATCCGACGGAGGCGCCGTGTAGTTGAGGCGAATGATTGCGTCGATGCGCGCGCGGATCTCCGGAGTGATCTTCTCCACGAACTCAAGCGCGTCCAGGTTCTCGTCCAGCTGCGAGATACGCGAGGCGCCGAGGATGACCGTCGACACCTTGTCGTTGGAGGTGCACCAAGCAATGGCGAGCTGGGCGAGCGAGCAGCCGATTTCCGAGGCGATTGACGCGAGCTGATCCGCCTTGGCAATTCGGTCCTCTAGGTTCTGGCCGGCGAGGCTCTTCATCAGGGGATCGGCCAGACGGGTGCCCTGTGACCGAGAGCGAGACATTCAAATAGGCCGGTCAGTGATCGTACCAAAGTCTCCGTCCAAGCGAGTCAGCAAGCATTGCTCACCTCCGGGATGCCCTTGCTGTACTTGCCAGTGAGGACTCCGAAGGCCAGAGGCGACCACGTCGTAAGGCCATAGCCGTATTTCTTCAGACGCACAGAGACCGAGTCAGCAACTGATCGCAATGACAAGTCATGCTGGCATTCGTCACCTTGTAGACCACGTCGTACTCAAGCTCCACGCGCGAGCGCGCCAGCAAGTTGTACTGCGCCTGGTCGAACGCCTGCACCGAACCAAACAAGTCGCCCACACCAGCGTCAGGATGTAGACTGCCTAACCCAAGAACGCGGCTGCACATGTGCAGAATCGCAACGAACCGGACGGATGAGACCAAGTCGGTCCGCGACCTCGCACGCCTCGATAATGTCCTTGGCGCTCCACTCGCTCGTGCCCCAGTAGAAGGCCCAGCCCTGGTCAATCACGAAGTTCATGGCGCGGACGGTCTCCTCGATCGGCGTGCACGGATCCGGCCGATGACAGAAGATCAGGTCCACATAGTCCAGTCCCAGACGCTTCAGCGACGCCTTCGTGCCTTCCACGATGTGCTTGCGGCTGAGACCCTGTTCATTCGGACCGCAGCCTCCTGTGAGGCCCTTCGTTCCCCAGAACACCTTGGTACTGAGCACCAGGTCCTCGCGGCTCCAAGTGCCACGCTCGATACCGGCGCGCACGATCTGACCCAAAGCCTCCTCCGATCGACCTTCCGCGTACACCTCGGCCGAGTCGTAGAAGTTGACGCCGCGCCGGAACGCGCGCTCCATGATGGCGAAGGCCGACTCGAACTCGGCCTTGGTGTCGATGGCGACCATGGTGCCGAAGGAGAGTTGGGAGACGAGCAATCCGGTGTTGCCGAGGAAGCGGTACTTCATTGCGGTCTTGGCGTCCGTCGTCATGGCTTCGATAGGAAGGGGAGAGAGACTTGGTCGTGTGCGCGTTGATAGCGGGATCCGCGATTGTGGGTGACGGAGGCGGTCACAAAGGATAGGATCCCGATCCTGTCATTTGCGTGGCAAGTCCAGCACGCACATCATCATTCATCTGCTGATTTGAAAACCGAGCGGACCCCGCAATCCTCTCTCAACGGTCGAGATCTTCACACAGAAGGGGTCCATGTGACGGTGTCGTCACTCTCCATGCGTGTCCGTGCGGTCAACAAATGTGTCGTGGAGAGATCCTCCCCAACTTGAAGATGAAGGTAACCGCGTTTATGTTGTAAAAAAAAAACATCGCAAAGCGATATCCTCAATGCCCGAGTTTACGGGCTATCTATCCACCCGCGTTGCCGAAGGAAGAGGCACCTGTGAACACTTGGGTATACAGAGACTCCAGCTCTGGAAAGCGCACGCGGTCACAGCCAGCCGCGGCGCTCGCAGTCGGGAAGCAGCACCAGCATGTCTTCGAAGCGCTCTTGCGTCGGCTCACAGTCATACCAAGACGTCATTGGATCACAATGAGGTACACCATGAGCTTCTGCGATGCGCTCGACGCAGTCCAGCACGCGCGTCGACGGGCTGACCCCACGACTCTCCTCGGCGGACTCGAGAAGCTGGAGATCTTGGACTCGTCGATGCCGATGTCGGCGAGTGCGGCGAGTCCGATGCCGTTCCCCGATGTGGTCCGGGGTCGTCTTCTTCCTGCGACCGAAGTCGCTGCGCCGCCATCTTGGCGAGTTTGTGAATGGCCGGTCTGTCGGGGGCGCTTCGGGCCTCGTTGGAGGCATGGGTAGCGCCAACCGCAGCACGTCCAGGCTCTGGGATAGGGCAGAGAGTTCCTTCCCGCGTCCCTCGCGCGCGTATGCGTGTCGAAGGGGGACGAGCGACCCCGATTGGAACAAATCCTTTGGTTCGACTCTAGTGCTATCGCACCTAGCGTCGGGAGACGACGCAAGCCAAACCCAGCTTGTCGACGGGGCTTGAAGCCCGACAACCAGAGTCCACTCCCGACACTCAACAAGCCCTTCCCAGAGGATGCAGCCCGCCACAGCAGAGCATTTGGAACCAAAGGCTAGGTGAGCGCGACTACACCGTCGTCATCGACTCCCTACCGGCTTTACGCACGGCACAGATGGACAACTATTTGCACCGCCTCGGCAAGTTTTGGGAACTCCTTGTGTTTCTACTGGAGTTCTCCGCGCAACACGCCTTCCTGCGGCACCGGTTCCTCCAGGACCACATGAAGATGAAAGTCGCTGGCCAAGCGCAGCGTCCCAGCCCCAAGCCCGCAGGTGTGCATTGCCAATGGCGACTGAAGCAACCAAGCTGGTATCAAGGGTCACCCTAGCGCGCCAGTCGAGGGTTTTGCTCGAGCCTTCCAGAGACGAGCGACCGTGGTGCCGATGGACGAGTACAAGACCAGCAAGCTGTGCTCGCTGTGCCAACAGTCGATGCAATGCAACTGTCTGGAACCGCGACGTCAACGCCGCCCGCAACATCCTCGAACTGCTCGCTACCAGACTGATGGGTCTCGGGAGGATTACTGCCTTTGCTCGAGGGTGACGCTGGTCTCATCTCCATGCAACGTGGGTGGGAAAGGATTTCGGCCCGCAGCCACGCCACCAGGTCATTTCGATCGTTCGAATGTCGATCCGTTCGATTCGATAGTCCTTGATAACCTCCGCCAGACGACGTCAAGTCGTTGGCGTGACGCTAATGGTTGTCATGTCGCCTTGGGTTGACGCCTGAGCTCACAATTGCCATTGTATGTCGGTGAGATGCCGGTCAGTGGCTGCACCAGGCTCAGCCAGCTCGCCAGGTAAGTGGGTGAGGCCTCCTCGCTGCCACCATTCGGGCTGCTACTCCTGCTGCTGCTGGTGGTGGTAGTCTCCGGGTCCGCTACCTGCGCCAGCAGCAGCGCCATCGCCGCCGCCGTCTCGCACGGGTGCAGCAGCGAGAACGGCGTGCCCAGCACCGGGTGCAGCTCTACAGACGCGACGACCTGCGCGTGGCTCCCGCGGCCGGCGAAGTGGACGCCGCGCAGCACACGCTCTGAGCTCACGGGCGTTCCGTCCACGGCGGCGGCGCGAAAGTAGAGCGCGGGCGTCCGGTAGGTCGCGTGGAACACGATGTGCAGCTCCAGCAGGACCGTCTCGGTCGCCTCCAGCGGTTCCGGGAGGCGCACAATGCAAGTGTCTTCCTGCGAGGCGATGGAGCGCACTCCCGAGTGTCAGCGCCGCCCCTCATGCGGTTGCCCTCGACACGCGCCAACGCTCACCTCGTCCAGCGGCTGGAGAGACGCGTCCTCCTCCTCGTCGTCATTGCCGCCGCCACTCGTCCGCTGCTCCTCCCGCTGGATGTGTCGGACGTTGCCGACCGACACCAGGAACGCGTTCCCGTCCAGGTGCTGCCGTGCGGGACGCGTCCACCCACCGTCAGCCTCGGAGCCTTCGCCTCGCTCGCCACACACACACATACACACACACACGCACCGGCCTCGGCCCTCGCCGCCACGCCCACGTCGCCACCTCCTCCTCACGCCCCGCCCGCCTCGCCCGCTCGTGCGACGCGCGCGCCAGCAGCTCGCCCTCGGCCAGGAACCGCTCGAAGCTCAGCATCTTCCTTCCGTCACTCCCGCCTCGGAATGCCGCTCATCCACTTCAACACCTCCAGTGTGGCATACATCACATTATCATTAAACAGTGTAGTCCACTTAATCTCAGATCTCACTTTTCTCCAAAACAAGGTATGCCACACTATATTCACCCCCGATGTTCTCCAGGTTTGAAGTTGTCCGGAGAACAACAAAGGGGAATCCGACCGAGAAGCAGCGGCTGATGCTCCATCCGGACCGGCAGGCGGCGCTCGCGTGGCTGCTGTACGCGGCCGTGGCGCTGGCGCTGCTGGGCGTCAGCGCCGCCATCGTGCTCTTCTGCCAGCCGCGCAGCCCGCGGGCCTCGTCGCTGGCCGCGCTGGCTGGCACCTCCACGCTCAGCGCGGCGCCGCTGCAGGTGTCGTCCCGACTCGTGAGCGCCGTGTGCGTGTCGGCGCTGTACCTGGCGCTGCTGGCGCTCTTCACGGCGCCCGTGGACGTCTTCCTGCTCGAGAACGCGCTGCCGCACGTGCCCGCGAGCGTGCGCGCGCTACGCATCCTGTACAAGTCGTACTTCGTGGCGCTGGCGCTTTACTCGTTCGTGGGGGCGCCGCTGGTCTACAACTACGCCAAGCAGACCGAGGTGGCGCACCTGACGCTGCGCTTCGCCGCCAAGGACAGGCTGCTGGCCGCGCTCAAGCGCACGGCCTGCTTCCTCGTCGGGCTCGCGTTCCTGCTGCTCATGGCCATGGTGCTGCTGCTCTGCGGCAAGCCCGCCAGCTCGGACATCGACTGGCTCAAGCCGCTGCTGCAGTGGTCCTCGGACCTCGAGACCTTCCTGCGGCTCGTCACCGGCATTCTCGTGCTGCTCGGCACGTACCTGTGGCTCTTCGTCAGCGCGCGCGGGCTCGCCAGCGTCCCGGTCGTCGGACTGCTCATGGAGGACCACAGCGTCGACGAGAACCGCAGCACGTTCCAGGAGCTGCTGCGCGAGAACGCGCTCGAGGCGCAGGCCACCGCGCAGACCAAGGAGACCGTGCTGCGCCGCTACGAGGCCACGCACCAGATGAGCGCGGCCGACCAGGAGCGGCTGCAGCAGCTCGAGCTGCGCGCGCAGCTGCTGCAGGAGCGCCGAGACGTGCTGGACGCCAACCTGCGGCGCTTCTCGCTGGGCCCGCGGTTCTCGTGCTGGAAGGTCCCGCTCGGCGTGCTGCTCCTGCTGCTCTCGCTGCTGCTCGTGGCGTCCATGCTCATCACGACGCTGGACAAGATGGCGCACTCGAGCTTCAAGCGCGGCTTCCTGCTGAACGAGCCCGCGTTCCCCAACCCGGTGGACGGGCTGCTCGTGCTCGCCTCGCGCTTCTTCCCGCTCGACTACGTGCTCTTCGCCGTCGTCTTCGTCTACCTCTTCGCCGTCTCGCTCGTCGTGCTCGCGCGCCACGGCGTCGCCTTCCTGTGCTTCCGCCTCGGTCGCCTGCAGCCGCGCCTGACGTCCTCGGCCACCATGGTGGTCGTGTCGCTCGTGCTCGCCCACGTGGCCTTCGTCGGGCTCTTCAGCGTGCTCACGCTGGCCCCGCAGTACGCCACCTTCGGCCACCAAATGTTCGCGGACGAGGCCACGCTGCGCGTGCGCCACTGCACGCTGGAGGAGGCGGCCAAGAGCATCGCCACGGGCGGCAGCCACTGCCGGATGTCCCAGCTCGCGCACTTCTACAACGCGCTGGCCGTCGAGTTGCCCATGTTCGGCACGGCCTTCTTCCTCGCGCAGCTCGCCTTCTGTGTGCTCTTCGTGCCGTGGCTCGCGCACGCCTACTCGATGGCCAAGCGCCTGCCCGAGGACGCCAGCGACCCCAAGCGCGAGCGGCTGCTCGACAACTACTGAGCGCTCGAGAGGGAGGGAGGGGAGGAAGGTCAGTCACTAAGGGAATACATGTCAGTTCTGTGGGCTTTGTCGGTCGCGTCGTGCTGTGTGGTGGCGGTCATGGAGACGATCCGTGACAGTGGAGCAGGCGGCGACGGACGTATAGGGACGTATACAGAATATTTAGAGCGCGGACGCGGCTGCAAGGCGACACATTCTCTCGCTGGCCGGCCCTGCGCTCGCCGGCCCTGGTCGCCATGCAGCGCCCGCGTCCTGGCGGCTGGCCGGTCGGAATCTCGGCGTCTCGATTGCGGTGGGGTAATTCTACGGGTGGCGTGGCGATAGGGGGCGGTGGCCGGCCCTGCGCACCGTCTAGCGGGCAGGCGCGGGCTACTGGGCGTGCGCAGACGCCGTGCTGCCGACGCCCGAGTAGCCCGTGGCGTCCATCGAGCTCGTGCGCTCCTTGCCCGAGAAGAAGCGGTTCTGGAAGCCGCCGAAGAGCCCGCGGATCCCCGCGGGGCTCGCGTTCGCGTCGCTGAACGACGCCTTGTGCTCCGGGGAGCCCGACGACGGGCCACCGTAGGACCCGCGCTGGTCGCCAGCCGCCTGCATGACGCCGGGGTCGCAGCCCGCGAGGAAGTTCTCGTACGACTGCTCGCGCAGCTGCAGCAGCTCCTCGGTGCGCTGCTCTTTGTCCTGCACGCGGCCGAGCACCTCCTCGAAGGCCTTCTTGGCGGCCATGTACTCCTTCTGCAGCCCGTCGAGCTCGTGCTTGATGGTCGCGAGCTCGTGCTCCGTCTGCTGGATGCTCTTGAGCGGCGCGGCGTCCTCGTCGATCTTCATGCACTTGATCGAGTACTTGACGGCCGACAGCCAGTTGTCGCCGTAGACGCAGAAGAGGTGGTCGCCCTGCTCGAGCGGCACGGTGCGGCGCACCTCGAAGAGCGAGAGCTTGCTGAAGATCTCGGGCAGCTCGGAATCCCCAGCGGCGAAGCTGGCGGGCCACATCTCGTTCAGGTCCATCAGCTCGATGGTGCTCGACAGGTACATGTCGGCGGCGGTGCAGCGCGCCTTCTTGACCGACTCCTGCACCATGCGCACGGCGCCGTGCGCGTCAAAGAGCACGAGCTTGAACTTGGACTTGGTGGCAGAGCGGCACATGAAGACGACCGACTCGCGCGGCTTGTCGACGCGCACGCGGTAGAAGTGCGCGTCCTGCTTGTCCACCTTGGAGTGGCGCTCCATGCCGAAGACCATCTGCGTGACCGGCACCTTGGCCACGGCGTGGTTGCGCTCGTCGCACAGGTCGCGCGCGGCCGAGAGCACCGACTGCGAGATCTGCGTCGGGATGGGCATGCCGATCTTGGTGAACAGCGCGCCGACGACGCGTCCGAAGCCGCCCATCGACTCGACGTCCACGCTCTCGAACTCGGCGTCCTTGCCGGCGCCGCCGCCCACGTCGTACTGCCGCCGCTTGTTCGGGTCGCTCAGCACCGCGTAGGCCATCGACACGTGCTTGAACTGGTCGGCCGCCTCCGCCGAGCCCGCGTTGCGGTCCGGGTGGTACTTGAGCGCCAGCTTGCGGTACGCCGTCTTGATTTCCAGCTCGCTCGACGACTTGTCCACGCCCAGCACCGCGTACAGGTCCACGCTCGCCTCCGGCGCGGCCGGCACCGGGTTGCTCATGGCGGTCGGAAGGTGGTCGAGAGGTCGAGGGGAGCGCGAGTCCGAGAACGGAGAGGCGAGCAGCAGAAGCGAGGCACGCGCGGAGTGGAGGCGTCAGCGGAAGGAAGGACGGAATCCCTGGAAAATGGGGGAAGAAGCCTGCGTGGCCAGTTGTGTAATTCCCCGAAACTTGGCGGAGACAACTGTGCAGCGGAGAATGGGTTGGGAAGCGCCGCGCGTGCCAAAAGGCGGTGAGAAGGAGTCGAAAGGCCCACATGTCGCATGCGTCACTGGCGCCCAGTATGCGGTGAGGACCCGGTTCTGGCGGTGGCGGCAGGTGCACGGCCCAGGGCCACTCGTTCGGGAGTGAAGCCATCTCATGTGCTCGACGGGAAATGATCTTCAGGATCGCCAAAAGACCGAGGAAGGGAGTCGAGTCCCTCAGGGAAGGAGCACGGAGAAGGACGCACCTCACAGAGCGAGTTGCTCCTTGACAACTACTGAGTCCGTGGGAGGCGTTCGTGAAGGGCGGGCAAGCAACAGAGACCTGGAGCGGTGTCGCGATGCCCCACACGACACGCAAGCAACGCCAATGTGCCAAAAAGTGAAACGTTCTTTGCAAACCAGCGGACGCGGGAAGCGAGGACGGCGCCGAGGGCCGACGGCTCCCGACGCGGTCGTCTCTGCTCGCAGCCCGCCGCTCACTCGCTCGTTGGTCCGATCGCCTCTCCTCTCTCTCTCTCTCTCTCTCGCTCTGCTCTCTCTCTCTTCTCGCTGACCGTCGCTCTCTTCTCTCTCTCTCACCTAACACTCGGTACTACAAATCGCTCCGTGCGCACAATGCTCGTCCCTCTCGTGTTGCTTCTCTTCCCGGCCGCCGACGCTCCGCTCTCATGCGCACGCTCGTTGCCTCACGCGCGCGCTGCAGCCGACCCGCGGCGACGCGCTGATGGAAGGGGCTCTTAAATAAGATCCGCAACGTTCATCGGCATCTCGTCGATCTGCGTGTTGTAGAACTGCTCAATGTCGCGCAGGTACCGGACGTCGTTGTGCGTCAGGAAGTTGATGGCCACACCCTTACGGCCGAAACGGCCCGAGCGACCGATGCGGTGGATGTAGTTCTCGCGGTTGGTCGGCAGGTCGTAGTTGATGACGAGCGACACCTGCTGCACGTCGATACCACGGGCCAGCAGGTCCGTCGTGATCAGCACGCGCGACGAGCCCGAGCGGAACTCACGCATGATGATGTCACGCTCGCGCTGCTCCATGTCGCCGTGCATGGCCGAGACCGTGAAGTCCTTCGACTGCATCTTCTCCGTCAGCCAGTCGACCTTTCGGCGCGTGTTGCAGTAGATGATGGCCTGTGTGATGGTCAGCGTCTCGTAGAGATCGCAGAGCGTGTCGAACTTCCACTCTTCGCGGTCGATGGCGATGAAGAACTGCTTGATACCCTCAAGCGTCAGCTCGTCGCGCTTGACGAGAATGCGGATCGGCTCGCGCATGAAGCGGTGCGTCACCTCGAGCACGTCCAGCGGCATGGTGGCCGAGAACAGCGCCACCTGGACCTTCTCGGGCAGGAAGCGGAACACCTCGTAGATCTGGTCCTTGAAACCGCGCGAGAGCATCTCGTCGGCCTCGTCCAGCACGAACATCTTGACCTCGTCCGTGCGGAGCGCGCGGCGGTTGATCATGTCGCCCACACGGCCGGGGGTGCCCACGACGATGTGCACGCCCTGCTGCAGCGTGCGGATGTCATCGCGCACGGCGGTACCGCCGACGCACGCGTGCACCTGGACGCTCATGTAGTCGCCGATAGCGATGATGACCTTGACGATCTGCTGCGCCAGCTCGCGCGTGGGCGCCAAGATCAGCGCCTGCGTCTCCTTGAGCGCGATGTCGATCTTCTGCAGGATCGCCACCGTGAACGTGGCCGTTTTGCCCGTACCGGACTGAGCCTGGGCGATGCAGTCGTGGCCGATCAGGATGGGCTTCACCGCGCGCTGCTGGATGGCCGACGGCTTCTCGAAACCGTACGCGTAGATGCCGCGCAGCAGGTCCTCGCGAAGCTCCATGCCGTCGAACGTCTCGATGACCTCGTCCCAGTTGGTCTCGATGTCGCCCTCGTTGATGGGCGTGGCACCCTCCTGGCCTTCCTCGTGCTCACTGCCGGTGCGATAGAACACACGTTTCGGTCAGCACAAGATCCCGCCCACCATCTCGTCATTGAGAATCCGACACAGACATGGACACGTACGTCGGCTTGCGGTCGTCGTCAGCCATGGTTGCTTGGGGGGGGGAGTAGTTCTCGGGTGTTGAGGTGTTGGGAGGGGGAATAGACCGGCGCCGAGAGAATCACTCGAGCTGCCGCTTGCCTTTCCGCCTTTTGCGTTCCGTTCCGTTTTGAGGTCTGGCGAGCCGACCGCCTCGCGCGCGGCCAGAGAATTTGCACTTGGTTTTTGTATGCCGCGCGAAGTGGGTGGTCCGCAGGATACTTACCCGCCGCCGCCCGCCATACTGGGGCCGAGTGATTTGGGAGGGGGGAAATCAATGCATTCCCCGATCCCAAGCCCCAGCCCTATGTCTCCCACAATTCACAATTGAATCGTCCCGAACGTCCCGAACAGTCCATGAACTCACAAACAGCATATTTTTGCAGAGTGAGAAAACCCACCTTGTTTTCGAGCAAAAACAGGCCGTGTTTTCACACGCAACCGCACCCACCTTTGAGACCACCATCCAGCCACCCGACCAAGGTCAACCAACACAATCAGGATCAAGAAAAGACATGGCGGAGGAGGCCGCGCAGCGAATGCGTGCGCTGCTGTCGCAGACGCTGCGTGCGGGCGAGCCACAGCGGTCGGCGGCGGAGCAAGAGCTGCGCGCGCTGCAGCTGGCGCCGCTGGATGGTGCGTTCCTGGCGGCGGTGCTGGGCCAGTTCGTGGCGGTGCCTGGCGCGGACGAGGGCGGCGAGCCGGCCAACCTGGCGGCGCTGCGTGAGGTGGACGACGACACGCGGCTATTGGCGTGCCTCTGGCTCAAGCACTACCTCAAGAAGCAGTGGCGGGCCAGGGGCAGCGAGCTCGTCGATGCCGAGCGCGCGCGTGTGCGCCGCGTGCTGCTCTTCGCGGCGCGGCGAGAGCCGAGCGAGACGATCGCGCTGCACCTGGCGCTCGTGCTGGCGCAGATGGCGCGCGCAGACTTCCCCGGCCAGTGGAGCCTGGACGAGCTCTTTTCGCCCGTGCTGCGCGTGCTCCAGCAGTCGGTGGAGAGCCCCGAGGCGGCCGACGTACTCGCCGAGAAGCGGAGCGTGGACGTAGCGTACCGAATCGTCAAGGAGCTGGCGACGCGGCGGCTCATGGTGCACCGCAAACAGTTCGCCGCGCTCAGCGTCGAGCTGCTCCCGTTGGTCATGCAGTACTGGAAGGCCTCCGCGACGAGGACGGTCGAGTTTCTCTGGATGCACTGCCAGTCCCTAGCGCAGGCGGCGGACCTGGCAGCTGCGATGCGAGTCAGAGTCGTCATGGAGACCGAAGGAGCCACCCGACTAGCGCTGGCGCTCCGAGCAGTGAAGCTGCTGTCAACTGTGCTGCTGAACGCGTACCGAGACTTGGTGGGACTGCAGAACGGCGAACTGGTCCGCCAGACGCTCGTCGAGCTGTACAACCAGCTTGAGAGTATGGCGAAGCTTCGACAAACACTTGCTGCTGCTGCAAGCAACAGCCACGGGGGCAACACTTCCGACTTGGATCAGGATCCAGTCGCTCAAGCCGTGAGTCGATTGGACAAGTGCATGCACCGAATGGCCGCGATCGTCGTTGGTCTGCAGAACTCGTATCCGATCGAGTTTCGCGAGTACTTGCCGCCCTACATGGGTGTATTCTGGCAAGCCCTGACGTCGTGCGCTCCAGTGGCATCGCCCTCTCCGCCAACCCTCCCGGCCCCGCATCGCGTTCAAATCGCGGCGTTGCAATTCTTCGCGAATGTTCTGGGCTGCAGACTGTACAAGAACGAAAGCTTGACGTCTGCCATGGGCTCGTCCCGCGTCCTCAACAAGGTCATCACTGCCTCGGGCGACGTGGAGCTGTCGGACGCCATGGTCTTGGAGGCGCAGTCGGCGGTGGGATCGTTCTTCTCTGCGGCGTCGGACAATCGATTCGAGTCGCTGCTGACGCTGGTCGTCAAGCAATACATGACGCTCACCGCCAAGGACCTCGAAGAGTGGCAAATCGACCCGGAGGGGTATTGCAACGCCGCCGAAAGCATGACTGCGGACGAGTCTGTGCGTGCGTCTGCGGAGAACCTCTTCCTCACTCTGCTGCAGAACTTCCCGCAGCAAACCATCCCGGTGCTCATGCAAATGGCGTCTGTTGCGTCCTCGTGCTTGCAAGAAATTGGTCGCCAAGGAGCGGGTGCAGTCGACGAGCAGCGGATTATCGACACAGACGCCGTGTTGCTTGCGCTGGGGCTGGGCTGCTACGACCTCCACGAGTCCTTCGAGTTCGAGCCCTGGTTCTTAACCTATCTCGTCCCCATCTTGGCTGGGCAAGACGGATCAAACGGTTGTGTTCGAGGCTTGCCGGTGCTGCGGTTTCGAACGATCTGGCTGGTCAGCTGCTGGCTTGCGCAGTTGTCCGCGAATGTCCGCCCACCCCTGTACGACGCGATTCTGAGTCCGACGGTCTTCCTTCCAGAGGCTGATGCAGCGCTCAAACTTCGCGTCGTGCAGACGCTGGAGGCTATGGTGAACGACTGGGGATTCGAGAGCGAAGCATTCGCTCCATTCGTCGCTCGTGCGCTGCACTGTCTGTTCAGCTTCTTCCCGCAAGCTGACGAGACGGACAGCAAGATGAAGATTTTGTCGTGTCTCGAGTCGATGGTGCAGGCGTGCGGAGCGAGCATCGTCTCGTTTTGCGAAACGATCGCCGCTCCGTTGCCGTCCATTTGGTCTGAGGAAGGCGAGTCCAGCAACCTGGTGCGAGGAAAGATCCTGCAGCTCTTGGCCAAGTTGCTGTCAACCATCAGCGGTGACGAAGTGAAAGGTAATCTGTCGCTGCCAAGCGTTCCAGCCCTAGTCGGGATGTGTCTCCAAGTCGTCCGATTCGCCACGGACGTCTCGAACCCCGACGAAGTCTTCCTCATGGAGAGCGGTCTGGAGCTGTGGCGGAGCACGCTTGAGGTGGTGCCAAGCTACACAGAGGAGCTGCACTTGCTCTTCGGCAATGCAACCCGACTGCTGGAGCGTGACTACGAGCATATCAAAGTGGTGCTGGAGATCTTGAAGCAGTACGTGCGGAAAGGTGGCGCGCAGTTTTGGCAGACTCACCATCAAGCTGTGGCCGGAATGCTGGTCAGCGTCATCGGCAACGTGCGCGCTGAGGCGAGCCACCAAATCGCTGACGTGTTGGAGTTGGTCATCGCTGTATTTCCAGTCGAGCAGCTTGCAGGCTGTTTCCCTGCCGTCAAGGCAATGCTGGCGGCTTGCATTGCATTCCACCGCAAAGAGCCGCAGTCCGAGCCAGACGGGGTAGTTGCGTCGTATTTGAGCGTTATATCGCTCGTGATCGTTCGAGACTTTGACATCAGTCTGGCACACGTCTTCGAGCAAGACCCATCAGTGCTGCTGACGACTGTCGAGACCATGCTGCACGTCTACTACACCGTTGGTTCATCGCCATTGACCTCGACACGCCGGAAGGTATGGTCACTGGCGCTGTGCGCGTCGCTCTCGGTAGTGAGCGAGCCGATGCTCGCAAAGACTGGCGAGATCCTGGAAATCTGTGTCGATGTGATCGATACTGAACGGGAAGAAGCGCAGGACGCCTCCGGAGGCCATGCCGCCGACCAAGAAGGGGGAGGTGGCGTGTTCCGCGCGTATCAAGCCCATCGCATTCAGCAGCAGCGCTCGTTGTCGGAAGTGGAGGCTGCTGTCCTTGGCGTCGACGTCAAAGCAGTTGCGTGCGCTCGTTTGTCTGTCATCGCGCAGCAACTCGGCAGCCAAAGTGCGTTCGATCAGCTGCTGACGACGGTGGACTCGTCCGTTCTTCGCAAGCTGCAGTCCTAATGGCGCAGGTGGCGTGAAGGCTGCATTGAGCGAGAGATACAAGCTAACATCACTAATCTGAACGCAGAGTGGGCCAAGACAGCCCAGTTTCAACCCTTCCGGAACCCGCGCGAGTGCGCTTGTGCAGCGCGGCGAAGGCTTGGCCGGCGTTCCGTATTCACTCGTTACACCTGTCAGCCCGGATCTCGTACTGCGCCGTCGTCGCATCCAATGGGAAGCTGG
>JAADYH010000766.1:0-14599 GCA_023338125.1 Phytopythium aichiense | reverse complement strand
GCCGCCACCACCGCCACCGCCGCCGCCGCCGCCACCGCTGCGCTCGTCGCGACGGAAGTCACGGGCACCGAAGCGGGAACCACCGCCACGGCCACCACGACGGCCGCCACTGCTGCCGCCACCACGGAAGCCGCTGTTGGCCATCTGGTCCAGGAAGGCAGGCACCTCCTGCCCGTTCTCCACGAGCATCTCGTACATCTCGCGAGCGATGTTGCGGTTCTTCTCGTTGAACATCGACAGCGCGAAACCCACGTTACCGACACGACCGGTACGACCGATGCGGTGCACGTAGTCGTCGATGTTGTTCGGCATGTCAAAGTTGATGACCTGCGTCACGCCGTTGATGTCGAGACCACGAGCGGCAACGTCCGTCGCCACAAGCACGGGCGTGCGGCCAGACTTGAAGCTCTTGAGCGCGTCCTCACGCTCGCGCTGGGTGCGGTCGCCGTGGATCGACGTGGCGGGGAAGCCCTCGCGGCACAGCAGGTCCTCCAGGAAGTCGGCGCCACGCTTGGTCTCCACGAACACGAGGATCAAACCGTCCTGAACCTGGTTCAGGAAGCGAATCAGGTAGTCCTCCTTGTCGCGCTGGTCAATGTACTCGACCGTCTGCTTCACGTCCTTAGACGCCGAGCCGACGCGGCCGACCGTCAGGAAAATGTAGTCACGCAGGAAGTCCGAGGCGAGGCGCTGGATCTCGCGCGGGAACGTGGCACTGAACATAAACGTCTGGCGCTCCAGCGGCATGTCCTCCTGCTCGACGATGCGGCGGATCTGGGGCTCGAAACCCATGTCAAGCATGCGGTCAGCCTCGTCGAGGATGAGGAAGCGGATGGCCGCGAGGGACACGCGGCCGCGCTCGATCAGGTCCACGAGACGACCAGGCGTAGCGACAAGCAGGTCGCAGCCACGCTCCAGCTCGCGCAGCTGGCGGCCGACCTCGGCACCACCGTAGATCACCACCGGGGCAATGCCCGTGCAGTAGCAGAATTTCTTGGCCTCGTCGTAGATCTGCGACGCCAGCTCACGCGTGGGCGCCAGCACCAGCGCAGCCGGGAAGCTCTTGCGCGAGCGGCCGCTGCCCGAGTCGGGCGTGGGGCGGGCACCCTCGCGCAGCATGGCGGCCAGCGTCGGGAACAGGAAACCACCCGTCTTACCCGAACCCGTCTGGGCACAGGCCATCATGTCACGCCCGGCGAGACCGATGGGGATCGAGTACTTCTGCACCGGCGTGGGCTTGTCGTACTTGCACAGGTTCAGGTTGCGGATGACCTCGTGGCCAAGCTCCTCCTCCGCAAACGCCGTGACCGGGTCCGGCACGTTCTCGCCGCTCGTCTCCACCGGGATGTCGTCGTACTTGTCGAAGTTAATGCCCGACGACTTGGCGTCACCGAACAGCTCGTGCTCCAGGCGCTCGCTGGGGCGAAGGTCGCCATGGTAACCAATCTCGTTCACACGCGGGCCGTAGCCGCCACGCGAGCCACCACCGCCGCCGTAGCCGCCGCCGCCACCGCCGTAGCCACCGCCGCCGCCGCCGTAGCCGCCGCGCTCACGTGAGCCCGACTCGAACCCCGCCCAGCGAGAGTTGGTGGCACGGCCGCCCTCGCGGTCGCCACCGTACCCGCCGCGCGAGCCGCCACGGTCACCGCCGTAGCCACCGCGGTCGCCGCCGTAGCCACCACGCGAGCCGCCGAAGCCACCGCGCTCACCTCCGCGGTCACCGCCGCGCTCACTGCCGCCGCGCTCACTGCCTCCGCGGTCGCTGCCGGCGTCACTGCCACCGCCGCGACCCCGAAGGTGGGGCGGAACATAAGTCGATTTACCTGCACGCGGAAGATTGACACATCGTCAGTCCCCGCCATCTACACCGCACAGCACCTACAACGACAAAAGATCCATGCAATCGACGTCGACAGCGCTGCGCATGAAGCAAGCAAGAGGAACAAGCACACGGAAGAGATCGCCGCCGCCTGTCCGGTGGTCGCGCGCTCTCTCACCACGTGCGTCCCGCCTCTAGAGGAGGTCCAAGCGCCACAGACAGACAGACGCACACACGTCTCCCCGCCGCGCTTGCCCACTCCCCATGCATTTGCTTCTGCGCCACCGCCGAGCGCCGTCACCGGCCGGGGACACTCACCTCCCTCCATGTTTGCTGCTCCTTCCTTCCTTCCGTCTCTGGAACTTTGCTCTTTGACGGTTTCTCACGGTTCTCCCCCTCGCCGCCCCCCTCTCCCTGCGGCCCTCGCTTCACCATTCAATTCTCGCGGCCACCAGAACGGCACGTTGATTGGCTCAAATGACACCCATTACCCGCTTTTCTGCAAATCAGACGGCGTGTTGCGTGGGCTGAGGACGAGAACAAAGGCATACTGAACCCAAGTCCCGTGCGGAGAAAAGGCATGTTCCCAACGTATAGAACAAAGCGCGGCTACGTTGTATATGTTGGAGAGCATCCAAGAGCTTCAGCCAATCATCGCACGAGTCAGACAATATTTACCACACAGAAACCCCGCGTAACTTCTGAGCCAAACATTGAATGTGAGTGGTACACACGATGAAATCGCATGGATTAGACTTGAGTTTTGCTCTCAAACATTGCAGGTCCAAAACAAGTGCAAAGATTGGCAATATTTTGCCGAACACCAGGCACGGAACATAAAATGGACGCAAACAGTGCGGGGAACCTGTCGATGATTGGTAGAAAATCCAGACATTTCTATCTCTGTACCCCGTCCTGTGTAACCCACTCAGCTCGACTTTGAGTCTTGTTTCCCTGTGGGGACGCGAAAATGTCGAGAATGCTAGCAATGCCAACAATGTGGTCACACGTCGGCTCAACCCCGCATCCGTCCTTTGGACCCGTTTGAGCTATCCGCGAGTCAAATTTGGCTCGCCGACAGCCCGCACTTGACGTTGGCAGTCTGCAAGCACGCCCCGAGACCCGACAGTTGGGACTCGAGAGCAGCCAACTAGCAAGCCAGCAACGACCTACCGGCGCGGCGAGGAGAGCAGAGGCACAACCAAGATGCCGATGTCGAAGGATAAGACAGCGCGCAGGCGCGTGCGTGGATCCAAGTCTCGACCGACGCGGCTGTCGGCGTCGGCCAGACGAACGAGCAGTTCTGGCGACGGATCAAGTCAATCATGCAAGCGGCGCCCCCCCCCCATCCAGGCGCTCCTTCAAGACGGGCGTCTCCCGACGCGCAGCTGGACTAGTCTGCAGGCGCCGTTCGGCCAGATCTCGCACTCGACCTCCAAGTTCGTGCACTAACGAGTGGGGATGCCCTGATCATGCGAACGTGAGACGTCCGGCGGACTGGGGAGCCGAGCCGTCGACGGAGCCGCCAATACCTGGTGGACGCCATGCCTGAAGCGTGTCAATGTCGATCGGCACAGCACCATCCGTGTGCAAGTTGCCATCCGAACAAGCACGTCGATCGACGGAGGCGACGTGTCGCCAGCACCAGTTGCAGACCGAGTGCCGGGGTGTCGTCCGAGTCGTCGATGATCTCGCCGCTCTCGCCCTTGTTGCTCAGCGCCTTCATGGTGATGAGGTCGACGAACACATCGAGGTCGTTCTCGGCGCCGATGGGCACCTGCAGCGCATGCGCATTGAGCTTGAGCGGCTTGTGCAGGTCTCGGATGGCCGACCTTCCGGGGTTTGTCCGCCCATGCGGTCGAGCTTGTTGATGAAAGCCACGGGCGGCATGCTGTAGCGCTTTGTCTGCTTGTCGACAGTCAGCGACTGGATCTGCACACCCGAGACGCCGCAGAGCATGAGCACTCCCCCGTACAGGACGCGGCATGCGCAGCGCGCGCTCGACCTCGACGGGGTCCGGCCGTGTCGATGGTGTTGACGTTCGACTCCGTCCACGAGCAGTTAGTGGCGGCCGACTGGCTCGTGATGCCCTTTTCACGCGTCGCACGAGTGTCATCGAGTTCACCTTATCGCCCTTCCTTGTGTCTTGCTGTGGTGATTCCCCTTGGTCCATCACAATGGTGCATGAGTCTTTCATGCTTTCCACGCCCTGGACATTGGCATGAGGTGGCGAGCAATAAGCAGAAGGAGAGATCCTCCCACTGCTCAATTGATTCCTGAGATCGCACCGTCGATTGGGATCGCTTGTCGGAGCGCAGTGGCTTGGTTGGCGTGACGCTCAGCGGTCTATATCGAGCGTTTGGTGACACCGGCTATTCCTGGTGTTTGCAGCAAGGACAGCGACTTGGGAACGCATTGATCGCGTCGCCAGCACTTTGACAGACGATGGAGCCGCATGAGGCCGGAGAGAGCGGTCCAAACAAGGCGCCGACGGCCGACGCCGGGCGAGAAATCACGCTCGAGACGCTTGTGCATGCGACCGCGTTGACCGTGGGCAAGCACGAGCAGCTGAGCCACTTCCTCAAGCGCGTGACGCACCTGAAGCTCCAGGGCGACGCGTCCGCGGGGAGCAAGGGCAACAACCGCGGCAAAGCAATCCGCCGCCTCCAGAACCTGCACCACTGCCCGAACCTGCAGGTGCTCTACCTGTACGACAATGAGGTCGAGGTCATCGAGACGCTCGAGCAGGACGTGCCGCAGCTCTCGCACTTGTACCTGCAGAACAACCGCGTACGCGAGATGTGCGGACTCGCGGGCCTGCAGCAGCTGGAGAAACTCTTCCTCAGCGGCAACCGCATCGCCAGACTCGAGGGGTTTGCTGGAGGTGGCGGCTGGAACCTGCAGGAGCTGCACCTCTCCAACCAGAGCCTGCCGCCGTCCGTCACCTTCTCGTTCGACCTCGACACGCTCCGATCGCTCTCGGTGCGTCGTCCGAGCGTCCTCTTTGTGGATTGCTGGATGAGCTCGGACTGACTGTCTGCTACTCCCTGTCTGGCACAGCGGTCGCTGCGTGTGCTGAGCCTGGCGAACTCCCGCGTGGCGGACCCGCGGCCGCTGGCGGTGCTTCGCGGCCTGGAGACGCTGAACCTGTCGCGGAACCTCGTGAGCGAGCTCGAGGACGTGTTCGAGTTGCTCGCCGGTCTCCCGATGCTCGAGGAGCTCGACTTGAGCCTGAACTCCGTTGCCAGCATGCCCAAGTACCGCGAGCGAGCTATCACCTTCTCCTCTGCTCGGCTCCGTACGTGCTCGTGTGCCGGCGTCTTGGAGCTCACTCACGAGGTGGAAAATGCTGATGGCATGGCGCTTGTAACTGCAGGGCTACTGGACAAGAAGGACGTGGACGCCAACCAGCGACGCATGATGCAGTCGCACATGGCGCACAAGTTCAGGTTGGTTTGGAACCACCTCTCTCCTTCCTGGACGTACATTCGGTCTCACACTGGGTTCCCGTGCGGCAGGAAGCACCAGGAGGCGACTACAACCATGCCGAGCAGCAACTCCGGACCGTCCATGACCGTGGGAGGAAGCGTGGCCGAGTCAAAGAGGATGATCAAGCACGGCACGGCGACGCACCAGCTGCGCAGCGTGCACGTGACTGCTACGGGGATCAGCAGGCTCTCCAGCGACCGCGGTGCGCCGCTTTCCGACGGGTTGGGCATTGCTGGTGCGTCCTGCGCTCCCGTGAGCAGCGCCGCGCTCGTGAGGGCTCACAGCAGCAACAACAGTCGGCATGAGTAGGCGGGAGGACGTCATGACCCCAGACATCGGATACAACATGCACATCCAGACGAAGACCATCGTGTTGTGTATTCATTTCCGTGTCTAAATGCTGTCCCTACCGACGGCGAGCCTCAGTTCTTCTTGAGCAGCGACAGAGCGACTACTGCCGCGGCACCGATGGCCGCGCCCGCAGCCAGAGCGGCGTGCTGGCTCGAGAGCGCGAAGCAGCACGCGCCGTTGCCCTGGACCTTCTTGGTGAACTGCGGGACTGCGCGCGGGTGCTCGAGGAACTCGGCGATGAGCACGGCGTTGAGCGCGGCGCCGCGCAGCAGCTGGTCGCCCGACACGAACAGCTCGAGGCCGTGGTCGCCGAAGACAAGACTCTTGCGCAGACGGCCGGCCTCGATGTTGTACTTCTTGGTGGCGTTCTTGGGCATGGGGTACTGCAGCCGCTCGGGCTCGTCCACCAGGTCGACGCCGTCCGCGACCGCTAGCAGCTCGCGCGCGCGCTCCACGCTCACGGGCTTGACCGTCTCAATGGTGAGCGCCTCCGAGTGAGCGCGCATAATGGGGATGCGAGCGGCCGTGCACGTGACGGGCAGGTCGGGCTCGTCGAAGATCTTGCGCGTCTCCCACGTGACCTTCATCTCCTCCTTGGTGTAACCGTTGTCCTGGAACTTGTCGATGTGCGGGATGAGGTTGAAGGGCAGCGGGTGCGCGAACACCTTGTGCTTGACGGGTTCGTCAGCCAGGAAGGCCAAGGCGCCGTCGCGCAGCTCCTGCATGCCCTCGGCGCCGGCGCCGCTGGCCGCCTGGTACGTCGACACGATGAGACGCTTGATGCCGAACTCGCAGTGCAGCGGCCAGAGCGCCATGGCCGCGATGGCCGTGGTGCAGTTCGGGTTGGCCACCAGCTTGTGCGGCTTGTCGCCGGCCAGCAGCACGTGGCCGTTGACCTCGGGGATCACGAGCGGCACCTGCGGGTCACGGCGGAAGGCCGACGAGTTGTCGATCACCACCGGCCCGTTGGGCACAGCGGCCAGCTTGGGCGCGTACTCAAGCGAGAAGTCACCCGAGACGGCCAGGAAGACGTAGTCGAGCTTGGCCGCCTTCTCGAGCGAGAAGAGCGAGATGGTCACGTCTCCAAAGGGCGTCGGCACCACCTTGCCCGCCGAGCGCGAGGACGCGAACAGCACCAGCTGCTTGACCGGGAAGCCGCGGTCCGCCAGCACCGAGATGATCTCGATTCCCACGGCGCCCGTGGCGCCGCAGATGCCCACCGTCTTGCCGTTGGGCGTCGTCATGGAGGAGGAGGTGAAGGGCGGAGAGGAGCGGTGGCGGTCGGGTGGTGCCAATGCGGAAGTGCTTCGATCAACGAACGGATCAGAGGAAGAGCTCAGTGGTTGCGAGATGTAAAGAAATGTATGCGACCCTGTATTGGAGGATAACACGGTAGACCTGCTGAATTGGTCAAATGTATGCGATCTTCTATTTGGAGGGGATATAAAGTGATCGCTCAAACACGAGCTCCTTCTTGTGGTTGACGAGCAATCCGGACCTAAACGAAGGAGCACGGTACAACTCAATTTCAGTGTGATTTCGCAGAAGGTTACGAAGTAACCCTTTATCTGAGTCTTCGTAACATGGGTACAGAATGTGAGGTGGCAATCAACGTAACCGTACCCTTGTTGTTTACACCGTAACTTAGCCTATCGTGATCATTCAGGACAGGATAACCAGTCCAATCCGTCGGCGGTCATCCATCACTTCCGAGCTCGAGTGCTCATGCTGTCGCCGACGCTGGTGCTGGCGCTCCGAGCGCGGCCCGTCGCGCTCCCGCGCGCGTCGGCCGCCGTTCTCCAGGCGCTCGGTGTCTCTCGCTACCCGCACCAGCGGCGGGAGTTGCACAACACCCGTCAAGCGTCTGGAATCGCGTGGGTCGTCCGGGACGCCACGTTCGCGGCGCACAAGCTGTCGCCACGATCTGTTGCTGCGCCTTTGACTGTGCTGCAGCGCTCGCGTTTCTCCAGCTCGCCGAGTCGTCCGCCGCTCCACAAACCGAGCCGAAAGGACGAAGCGCCTCCGAGCGGCAGCAGCGACGCCAGCGCGCCGGCGGAAGCGGACAGCGCGTTCCGCATCGAGAAGGACACGTGGGCGGAGCGGCACTGCCCGCGATGGATGCTGCCGTACATCCAGATCTCGCGCATCAACCGGCCCGCGGGCACGTACATGCTGCTGTGGCCGTGCTTCTGGAGCATTTCGCTGGCTGCGCCGGTGGGCCAGCTTCCGGACCTCAAGCTGCTCGCGCTCTTCGCAACGGGCTCGCTCATCATGCGCAGCGCCGGCTGCACCATCAACGACATGTGGGACAAGGACTTTGACCGCCAGGTCGAGCGCACGAACCAGCGGCCACTTGCTGCTGGAGCCCTGACGTACAAGCAGGCTTGGGGCTTCCTGGCCGCGCAGCTCTCAGCGGGGCTCGGAGTCCTCCTGCAGCTCAACTGGTTCAGCGTCGGGCTCGGCGCGTCGTCCCTTGGCCTCGTGGCCGCCTACCCTCTCATGAAGCGCGTGACGTACTGGCCGCAAGCGTTCCTGGGCCTGACGTTCAACTATGGCGCGCTGCTCGGCTGGGCGGCCGTGCACGGCGCGTGCGACTGGTCCGTCGTGCTGCCGCTCTACGCCGGCGGCGTCTCGTGGACGCTCGTGTACGACACGCTGTACGCGCACCAGGACAAGAAGGATGACGTGCAGATCGGCGTCAAGTCGACCGCGCTGCTCTTCGGAGACAACACGAAGCCTATCCTGAACGCCTTCTCGGCTGCAACGATCGCGGGTTTGGCGGCCGCCGGCGCCTCCGCTGGAATGCACTGGCCGTTCTACGCGGGTTTGCTCGGCGGCGCCGGCCACCTCGCGTGGCAGGTCAACACGGCCAAGCTGGACGACCCCATCAACCTGCAGCAGCGCTTCTCGTCCAACAAGTGGTTCGGTGCGCTCATGTTCGCATCCATCGTGGCGGACAAGCTCGTTTGAGCTGCGGAGAGGAAGGAGAGCGAAAGCAATAGACAACCAAACAATAGACTCTGAAGTCAAGACGCCATGTTGTGCATTTTAAATGGGGCGAACGCCAAGCACACAGCAGCTAACGGCGAATCTATGAACAGTATGAAACACGATCGCGGCTCCACCTACAACGTGCTGGCTGCTCCGCTTCACGCGGCCTTGCCCTTGCGCTTGATGGTGAACACACCGACGTCCAGGACGTTCTTGACCTCCCAGACGACCGTCACGACGATCTGCACGTACGCCGCGACCGAGAGGAAGAAGAACTCCTTGAGCAGCACGCCCTCGTTCACCGCATCGTAGATGCCCTCGAACATGCAGAAGGCGCAGTGCGCGGCCACGTAGAAGATCGGCACGAGTGTCTTGCGGAACGGATGGTACTCCTCGCCGCACAGGTGCGCCAGCATCAAATGGAGCTGTTCAGGACAACGCAGCGATTCATTAGTCCAGGAACGCATTGCCGAGCAGAGCCTCAAGGCGGCGCCACGCACCACAAGCTTGCTGTTGAGGAGGCCGAGCATCCAGAGGAACATGCGAGGGTACGCCGTGAAGATGTCGGTGGGTGAAAACGTGGCCCACAGCCCGGCCATCACGTTCAGGATCACGAACGGCGCCAGGCGCGTGAAGGCTACCGGGATCGAGTCCTTGCGCAGCCGCACGGCACGCCACACGTTCGCGACGCTGTAGGAGCACCAATGGCGGTCAGAATCGCATACACCACGCCATGTGCAGCCAGAGAGTAGAGGAGTGTCGCCAACGTACTTGGTGAGAAGCGTGAAGGCCGTGCCGATGACCGTGGCAAACACGAAGAGCGTGTTGTTCTGGACGCCCGGGAAGAGCTCGTTGGCCCAGATCTGCGGGCCCGCGATCGCCGTGAGCAGCTTGAGCGAGACCGCGATCAGGATGCCCTCGGTCGGTCCGTTCAGGATGGGCAGCTCCAGTGAGCCCGAGTAGTACCTACGGCATCAAGCGCATCAAGCGGAGTCAGCTCCCATACGCGCCAAGTGAATGCGTCAAACCGCCAAGCGAAGCACGCACTCCTCCCAGGTCGCGAAGATGAAGGTGAAGTGCGCGCTGAGCACGAGCGCGAGCGTCTTCCAGGTCGGACCGAGCTGCGCGGTGCAGGCCATGGTGAGCGTGCCGACCGACACGTTGAGCGCGTCGCAGCCGTGGTCGAAAAGCAGTCCGAGCGGCGAGGACGAGCCCGTGCGCCGCGCCTGCTTGCCGTCCAGGTTGTCGAGCGTCTGGTACGCGAAGAGCGCGAACGCCGCGAACGCGTACACCCACGCAGGCGCGTCGTCCTCCAGGAACGGGCAGTAGTAGACGAAGAGCGCGTGCGAGACGCCGACGATGATCAGTCCCGAGAGCGTGATCTGCGTCCACGTCCACCGGGTTAGCTCAGCGTTCGCCATGTGTCATGTTCCGGCAGAGATGAGATGGGGAGGCGGTGCTCCTCCCCCCAGCGTCCGATGGACACCGCCACTCACCAGGTTGGGTGCGAGCCACAGTGGCAGCAGCTCGACGAGGAAGTTGTTCATGGGCGTCAGCACGTGTTTGTAGACGAGCGAGTGGTCCGTCCCGTGGTATTCGTACGTGCGCAGCTTCTCGGACGCCTCGAAGGACACGTACTTGCCGAAGTACGTCGACTTGCCGTCCGCGATGGACCGGTGACGCACGCGCTTGCTCAGCGCCTGCAGCTCAGCCATCTCCTCCGCCTGCTCCAGCTTCTGCTGCTGCTGGTGGTGCAGCTCCAGCGTCGAGGGCGTGCGCGTCGTGCTCGTGCTCGTGCTCGGCGCCATCGATCGATCGGTCGGGGGCGTTCCGCTCGCTGTCTCGCCGTTCCGATAGTAACCCGAAGAGAGGAATGGGCGGATGCGCTTCCGCGGCTGGTTCGGCGTGTTGGAATGGCTCAGGGGTACCCTCTCCCATGATGACGGCTCGGGTAACCCATACAAACGTCAAGTTCAAGCGGAGTTTACCCGCACGTGAAGGAGCTTGAATGAGCGGGGGAACGCCACCACTGATGAAAGACTCGACGCGGATTGGTGCATTCTCTGTGATGGCATCCTTTTCGACTCCTTTGATTGGTTGAAAAAAAAGCGTTCTCTCCCTCTCGAGCTCAGGGTTCCAGGGTTTTTCTGTGACAGGTGGACAACAGCAGCCGCGGGCAGCCTCCAAACATGCAGGACGCCCTTGAAGGCGCAGCACCATCCTCGAATCCTTTGCGTCCACTTACTTGTTCCTCTTGAGAGAACACAGTGAGAAGATGAAGCGCTGAACAACACCATTTCAACCCCACGCGATTTTCCCTCCCGGTGGTGTCGTGCACACTAAAGTCCTGAAATCAGGGGTCCTCAAAAAGTGAATTAAAACAATAATATTTCGAAAATTGTTGCTACAATATATATATTTCACACAATCGGTATTTGTTAGGTTATTCAAACAACACCATTATCATCTTCTACGGTATGTTGGCTTCCGTTTGAGAATTTGAGAGTGAAAAACAACAAAAAATCGAGAAAGTTATCCTGTTCAAACACCACCACCACCACCCACCACCACTACTACAATAATAAATTATTGTCTTTGAGTTGCCATCCGCGATCCAAAGCACCCTCAATCAGCCGAGCTCTTTTACCATCGTCCCACTTCGTCTTCTTGCGCGCTTGATCTCACGAGCTGTCACTTCAACCTGACCTGACGGGTTCAATAGATTGAGGTCGGAACAAAGGGCAAGAAATTCATATGCACGTTGACTCGCAGATTGATTTATTCTACTAATGACACTCAATATTAAACAGAAAGGACAAATCAGCCTAAAATAATATGAAAAAATACGTACCTTGATAAAAAAAACTGACTTTCTTACACAAACACTGCCGATTTCCTGATATTTGTTTGCCTAGTCAATACAAAAATTGATGTAGAAACATTACACCGGCCTAGATAAAGGACACAAAGACCTCAATAAGCCATGCCTTCGAAAATAAATTTCGATAATCGTATTAGAAAATAAGTATAGACAATCAAAAATGGGAAATGATTTTCGTATACATATTGGCTATACTAAATTACAGATATACTAAAGCTGAACCGCCAAATTAGATTATTCCACAAACCATCGTACTCCTCATTCGCCTTTCATGTAACCGTGATTTGGCATTCGATCCAGATGGGACTGATGGTACGAAATTGTACATCATTTTTGTATGCTCTTTTTGCCCATCCGTTGAGTTTAGTAAATCGTGACAAAATCGCACATTTCGTGTCTGAATTCCTATGCGGGTTTTGAGAAGTGAGCAAAATGTGCCAAAATGTAGCACTTTACCACGAACGTGTCAGATATTTGGTGCCAATCTAAGAAATAGGATATCCCAGCATATTTTGTGTCTAACGCAACTAGCAAGTTGTGATTGTCCGAGCGTCTGGGAGCGAACTTTTCTTTCACTCTCCACCCAAGTCCAGCACGGGACATAAGAGGTTGCTTCCAACATGCGCAAAATCAACAAATTGTGTTTCCATGTAATTAATGGAGTATCAGGGATTTTTCATAAGCTCCACAGAAAATTCACTTTCCCACGACTCTCTCGAAATTTTTTTGTGGTAATCCATAAAAATTCCACAGACTGAGAAGAGAGCGATCGTGCGCTACCACCTTCCTTATCACGCGTCGCCATTGCATCAGCCTCCATCGGTTCTGTATAAACTCAGACAATCCTCCTGTTACAGCAGGACTCGCAGCTTCCCCGTACTGTTGTTGCCCTGCCTCTCTGCTTGTGACCATGTCATTCCACTCGACAGCGCCGCGCGCTGATGCTAGCCTCCACAAGCGCGGGAGGCACGAATCAGAAACGATTTTACTGTTAAAAAGTTTCAAAGTCATTTCAAATATTTATTCTGAAAAAAATAGCAATCTCATCATACATCGCTCATAAACTCGTGCAAATTTCATCCCGAAAGAAAAAAAAAACTAGCATGTGCGAATTTTACGTCAATTGGGTTTTGCCAGCTCGGTGCACTTGACCAAATCCGTGCATCTGTTTTTAGCCAATACCTTTCAAATATAAACTTTATTAGCACGCTATTGGCTGAAATGCACTGCAACCGATAGCCGGAGAAACCTTCATAATCGTATGTTTCAACAAGCGACTCTCCTGGAAAACGGTGGCGGAGAACCGCAATTATCCAGCTCCCACTCGTCAATTCGCTGCCAAGATCCCCCAGAGCTATACCAACGACGCCCTCAACGCTGCTGTCCAGCAAGTTTTGAGCGGAGAAAACGATTGCGCGGTCAGTAGCGCCATGACGATTCCGTACCGAACTCTGATGAAGTGGGTCGCCCAGACCAAGCTCGATATCGCCAGAGTGCCTCTTCGAAGTGGGCCGACACCGCTTTTACCGGAAGAAGCGGAGTCCCACTTGGTCGACTGGGTCATTGGGCGACGGCACGTCGGCCATCCAGCCAGCCAACACGAGATCATCTACAAGGCCGGCACGATCAACGCCCTCACTACCGGGCAGACGGTCGGGAGTGGATAGTATCGGCGGTTTATGGAGCGTCACCCTATCCTCGCGGCCCGGACGTCCGAGGCAGTGTCCAAGAGCAGGAACATCGTCACGGTCGACGACACGCGCCAGCTCTTTAACACGCTTCATAATCGAGTACAAGTTGGATGCGTCACGGGTGTTCAACATGGACGAGACTGCTTTCCAGAGCAGCAAAGGGTCAAGGCGCGTTGTGGCAGCTCGTGGATCCCAGACCGTCTGGCACCAAGACCTCTCAGTCAACTTTCACCTCACGGTGGTGGTTTGTGGCAGCGCTGTCGGCGTTCTTGTGTCGCTGCTGTTCATTCTCCCGGGTGTCACCGTAAAGCTGACAGTGCTCGACGGTTGAAAGATCCCGGGCGCTGCGGTGACAACGACAGGCTCCGGTTTTATGAACGGTGAGCTGTTTATCGAGTGGCTGCGCTTCTTCGCGGCAAGCGTCCCAGCCAACGTCAAGCATCCGGTCCTGCTGGTTATTGACGTCTGCTCGTCGCACTACTCCCTCGAGGTCGTCGTTGAAGCTCAATAACTCGGTGTGATGTTGGTACTGCTTCCCTCCAACGCGACCCATTTGCTACAGCCTCTTGACATGGCCGTTTTCGATTCGATGCTTGCAACTCAAATCGCTGCCGACTGTGCAATTCGCCTACCCGTCTAGATCGTCACCAGGATGAGGCTGTCAAGAGAATAAATCGTTTGGAGTAAGTGTTGAAGTCGCAGTATGTTGATAACTGTATGCCTCCCCGGGTGCAACATCATAATCCAGTGTCAGACATCATTGCCCTGGTTTTGAACACCAGAATGACAGGAAAATAATGTTGAGGTGGAATAAACCTCAGTGGGGTTACATGATAAACAGCTACATCAGCCAATCAGCGGTCTTTACGGTATAAAACCTGAGGTTATTTCAAAACCCTAGTCAGATCAAAAGCGATCGAGGTCATCCCTCTCTCATAATAACAATTTTCGCGCCATGAGCGCGTTCTCGCGCGTTCTGGCTCAAACGAGCGCGTGACGAGTGCTCAGGTGGAGACACCCGCGGATAGGCGACATCTCCGCAGACGTCGGCAGATAGGGGTGGGTGGAGGCGGTGAGAGCAGGTCTGGACGTGCCAGAGCGCTCGCAGTTGCGAAACAGCCCGGGACGGCAAGGACTGCGGCGATCATCTCTCTACAAACCAGAATCGAGAGGAGAGCCGACTCCGAAATCTCGCTGTGGGGATTGAGGGTTTTCCAATAAAACGTCAGCCTAGAACCCATACCATCAGAGCTCCGAGCTCCGATCCGATATCGGAACTGTACCGTAAAGTTGGCTCATATCAAATATCAAAGGGAAATCGATCGGTTCAGCACGTCAACAAAATTTCGCAGTCAACTCCACGTAAAGAAAGGCTCG
>JAADYH010000765.1:0-14601 GCA_023338125.1 Phytopythium aichiense | reverse complement strand
GAGTCTTGGTGGTGCTTGCGCTTCATCGCCTGGCGTTTCGCTGTGATCCACTCCGCGCACTCCGACCTGCGAGCACACAAGTTTTGGAATGAGAACGAACTCGATCTCGAGTTTCCTCGGACGCCGACTGACGGCTCTGGGATAGGACAGAGAGTTATTCCCCACGTCCTCGCGCTTGGACACTTGTCGAACAAATTCATCGCCTTGTGCAACGTCAACCGTTGGGTGGAAAGTCCAAACGTTGGGAGCCGGCAACCAAAATGCTTCTTCGCCCACTCACGACACTCATCCAGCGCTTCCCAGAGGCAGTTCATTGGCGAATATTCGATAATGACCCGGACGAACTCACCCGACGCAGAGCCGCTTGAAATGCGCACGTCTCCGCTGCAGCTGCTCGTACCAACGTTCACCGACCCGTTGGTCGTCGACTCGCTCGTATTGTTTTTATGGCAGCAATGGGAACGAGAGGCTGAAGACTCAAGCGTCGATGACGTTTGGATGAGGAAGGTAGCGGGACGAAGGAGCGGGCAAAGCGGTAACACAAACAAGAGTAGCTTCCTCCTTGATCGCTCGTGGCGCAACACTCGATTCGCTCTAGAGATTCTCGATCCATCTCGAGTACAGCGCTTCTTCCCTATCGTACTCGCTCGAGACGGAGCCAGTCGAGCGCGTAGCAGAGTCCTTAGGATCATGGGCTTTGGTTTGCACAACCGAAACATCAATGTCCTCCCGTGCAGCATCGATGTCAGCGTCAGGGCTCGCGCCTGGTTTCCCAGGCACCATCCTCTGCTCATCGACGCCCTCCGTCTTCACATCCGGTTGGTCGGTGATCCGAACGTCTTGCCCACTCATTTCGTCCTCTGGTGAAGCTGTGGTGTACGCAAAGATCTCACGGGGCACCGTAGACGGCAGTTCATGAACATCCATCTTGAAAACCCGGCCCAGGAGCTTGATGCCTTCGACCTCGTGCTCCGACAGCAGCGTCACCGCGATCCCGTGCTCATCCACAACGCCAAGCAGCACGACAGGTTAAAGAAACAAGCGACAGTGGCCAAAATGACAAACAGTGAGTAGGCCGATGCCTAGACGAAACAGAGACGCGCCATAAAGGATATCTTCCCGCCGAAGCGTCCGGTGCGTCCGACTCGGTGGAGATACGTCGCCGGGTCTCTCGGCAAGTCCAGGTTGACCTGTCACTCCACGATCTAGTTAGCGTGTTCAAAGCACACAACATGTACGAATAATAGACCAAAGCGTACCACAAAGTTGACTTTGTCGACGTCGATGCCCCGCGCGGTCAGGTCCGTCGACACCAGCACGCGCGAGCGGTACGCGCGGAAGTCCTCCATCACCCGGAGCCGCATCTCCTGCGTTTGCGCACCAGTTATACTCGCGGCGGGCCAGCCCTGCGAGCTCAGCGCGGCGGCAAGCGCCTCTGCAGCCAGCTTGTCGTTGCAGAACACCATGCACTGTGAGAAGGCAATGTCCGCCAGCAGCGCGACCAGCTTGACGATCTTGGACTTCAGCTGAAGCGCAGCGTTCGTCTCAGTGCCGGAGACCACGCTGTAGAACTGCCTGACTCTGCGCAACCACAGCTCCGGCGTGTTCGTCCGCTCGCGTTCCTTGAGCGCCGACAAGTCGCTCGCGGACGCGATAAACTCGACCGTGACGTCGTCTGGCCCTCGAACGCGGACGATCTGCAGTGCGTCAGCCCGTCGCCATCACCACAACATAGTATCATTACCCAATCGGTACCTGGGGTGTCCGCATCAGCCCTGCGACGGCTTCGAGCTGGTCCGCCGTGAACGTGGCCGAGAACGCGAGCGTCTGCGTGTGAATGCGTCGTTAGTCCACTGCTCATTGCTGTCTCGTGCCACCATCGCCATACCTGGCGGCGTTCCGGCAGCGCCGCGACAATGTACTGGATCTATTCACGCTCACAAGATCGTGACCCACTGGTCCATCGTCCCATCACATCTCCTGCAGGACTCGCTACCTCCTTGTCAAAGTCGCTGGCCAGCAGCTTGTCCACCTCATCCAGCACGAACAGCCGCAGCGAGTGGCATGCGAGCGAGCGCAGCTCGATCAGCGCCTTGACACGACCAGGCGTCCCTACTACAATGCTACAGCCGTCGCGCAGCCGCCGCTGGTCGTGTGCGACCGGCAGCCCGCCGATGCACGCGCAGACGCGGACGTCGGGTCGGAACTGCGCGAGCTGGCGCAGCACAGCCTCGATCTGCACCGCGATCTCCCGCGTGGGCGCCAGGATGAGCGTCGAGGGCGCGCTCCTGTCCACCGAACCCGCGCCGCCCGCGCGCCGCTGCGTCTCCAGGCGGCGGATGGCCTGCTCCACGGCCGCGATGCCGAACACGGCCGTCTTGCCCGTGCCCGACTTGGCCTGCCCCACGACGTCGTTGCCGAACAGCGCGACCGGCAGCGCGCGCAGCTGGATGGGCGACGGACGCGCGAAGCCCATGGCCGCCAGCGCGCGTGCCACGTCCGCGTGCAACGGCAGGTCGCGGAACGCGCAGCCCTCGGCCGCCATCCCCGCGCTCATGTTGCTGTGTGTCGGCTCGGCAGCTCTGATGGTCAAATAACCTGTATAATCCGATTTCATGTCTCCTGAACAGAACGAAAAGTCAGTTATCGTTTAATCTAACTTTCAAATGCAGGTGGCCCCGCAGGAAAAACATACTGCTATTTGAAAGAATGAGACCTGCATGATCAGATAAATGCGGGTTTGGAGACTGATATCCGTTTGTGAAGGCTCTTTTCCGCCCTTCTCCAGTCCGCCCACAGTGAAGAAAGGGCCGATCGGCCGACCGACCGACCGCATCCTCTGGCCACTCCGCCCGGCCTCCGCCCACGCTCCGCGCCTCTCTGCGCCTCCCGAGCCGCGCGCGCTCGCTCCTCGCGGCTGTCGACGTTCTCCGTTTTTCGGCGCGTCCGTTGTGGTCCTTCTCGCGCGCAGCGGACGCGAGGAACCCGACTTTCTCCCTCCCGCGATGGGCAACACGGCGAGCGCCGGCGCCTCGGGCGGCAGCGGCGGGCTCTACGATGGGCGCTTCTTCGCGGGACGACGCGTGGAGTTCACTCTGGCCAACTTCCGCCAGCTGCACGGCCAGCTGCTGGACTTCGAGCACCTGCCGGCCTCCGAGATCGTCGAGCTGCTGCGCGTGCTGTCCGAGTTCCTCATCTACTCGGACCAGCACCGCGGCCGCGGCTCGGACACGCCCTCGCCCTCCGTCGCGGGCCAGGACGAGCACAACGCCGCGTCCTTCTTTGATTACTTCGGTGAGAAGAACGTGCTCGCGCTGCTCGTGGAGCTCGGCGCCAGCGCGCCGTCCGTGCCCGTGCAGATCCAGCTGCTGCAGACACTCAGCATCCTCGTGCAGAACATCGCCACGCGTACCTCGCTGTACTACATCCTGTCCAACAACTACGTCAACCGGCTGCTCGAGTGCCCCTTCGCCGTCGACGACCACGACGACGTGCGCGACTGGTACGTGACGCTGCTCAAGGCGCTCTCGCTGCGCCTGAACGAGGAGACCGTGCAGTTCTTCTTTGACTCGACCACCGCGCGCTTCCCGCTGTACGCGCGCGCGCTGCGCTTCGGCCGCTGCCAGGACAACATGATCAAGGTCGCGGTCAAGACGCTGACGCTCAACGTGCTGCGCGTGCCCGACGAGCGCGTGCGCTCGTTCATCCTGCACCACGAGGGCATGGACTACTTCCGCGATATCGTCGACTACACCAACGACGTTGCGTTGCGGATCCAGGGACTGCTGAATGGCTGGCCGTCCGACCCGAGCGAGGCGCCGGCCTCTGCAGCGCTCATCGAGAAGCTCGAGGAGGCTGTTGACGAGTACATTGACCACTGCTACTACCTGCAGGATATTCTGGACGTCAACCTCCCTGAACTGTGCTACAAGGTCGGCGAGTGGCTGTATATGCTGCATGTGCGCGCGTTGCTTGCGGCGAGTGTATTGCCCGACTGCAACCCTCCACCTCAGCGCGTATCGACGAGGCTCGCGCTCTACCTGATGACGCGGCTGCTGGGCATCTTGGAGCATCCGCCGCTCGTGAATGCGATCTCATTCATGTACGTTGGAGGATGCTCTTTAGGACGAGAACTTCACCGGCTGGGAGGGCTTATGGGCTGACATCGTTTCATCGCTGTGCATTGCAGGCTTCTCGGCCCTGATGCCATTGACTGTTGCGATTACTCGACAACTGCACTTGGAGCTGGCTCCCGCCGACGAAAACGACGCTCTTTGAGCGCAAAGGGTCCCAGTGATGCGCCTTCACTCGGGGAAGATGAGAAGACGGATTCAAACGCGTCAGCAAGGCTCGGCAGCGACAAAGTCCACGCATTTCGTGCCCACTCCGCGGCGGACTGCAACTCACCGCTTTGTTACTTGCAGACGCGGTTCGGGATCGGCGAGTGGCCTGTCGACGAGGTGCAGCGCTTCAACCCTGGTATCCCTGCTACAACGAACTGCTTTCGCGCATCTCTCATGTCATTGATGCAGTCAAGAGATGAGCGCCTGTCGTCAGCGACGATCTTGTTGCTTCTCAGCATCATCAACAGTTCATCCGTCGACCACTCGCTTCTACGTGAGCTGAACCTTCTTCCGTTTCGCCATCGGCGGCACAAGCGACTGCGTAGCGGCAAGGCAACTGGTGTCGGTGGCAGTGCGAAGCCAGACCTGAGCGATGAAGACGAAGATGGAGGCGACGGCGATGACGAAGATACGGAGGAGCAAGCCACCATGTCGTCGGCTTCATCATCTGGATCGAGTAGTGGTCCAGGCGCTGTCGACGCATCGACGACTGAACCATTGCTCGCTCTGCCGTCTCACGAGCAGTATCCCTACTGGTTGGTCGACGATGCGCTCAAAGTTCTTGCACGGAACTCGTCGAATCGGCTCGTGAGCACACAGCTTTGCGTCCGCCTAATTGTCGACCTGGTGTTCGACCCACGTGCCGAGACTCCACTGAAGCTCACGCCTCAGCACGCATCGAGACTGAAGGGGCTTCACTCGGGCAGCACGCACCTCGTGATGGAGAGCATGCGCGGCTCAATGTCCGACGTGGACTTGTTCGTGTACGTGCTGGAAGACGAATTTGCGAGTTTCAACAAGTCCGGGTTTCCCGTCGCATTGAACCTGCAGGGCTCGTCTCCGTTCGAGTTCCTCGTCGAGGCTGCTGCTCAAGAAGACGATGAAGCGAAGTCGAAGGCGACGGCGCGCCAAATCGCGTTCAAGACGACGACACTCGAGCTCCGTGAGCCCGAGAGCGAGATGGAGGTGTGCCGCAAGTCGATGCGCACCTTTCTCATGCTTCGGAAGCTCCGCGAGCTGTTGGACGAGCGCTACCGGCGTGACCGGCTGGAGAACTTCGTTGTGTTTCGACATCCCCACACCAGCATCTTGTCCGAAGCGGCGGCGAACTCAACGCTCGTCAGACTGGATGGAATGGTGACGCTGTCGTGTTTGTGGCGTGAACAGCGATTCTTGCTGTCTCCCGCCAAGTTGCTGATGGTGCTGAACCCGGAAGCGGTCGTGTTTGTGGAGAAGAGCCCGAAGCAAAGCGAGTTTGACCCGAGCGACGACACGTTCGGGGCCGTACGACTCTTTGCTCCCATGCACCGCACCTACTGCTCAGTGGACGGGAAGGACGAGCGAGTGCTCCACTTGACCGTGTCGTCGGCTGTCCCGGTGCGTGGCTGTCGCTGCGACAAGAAGGCAGGAGGATTGAACTCCGATGGCGCACTCAAGAACTGGCACGCGTCCATCCTATTCAGCAACGGGGAAGATTGCAGCCAAGCGCAGGCACACATTGATCTGTGCCGTGCCGAGGTGCGCGCGTTCAAGCTGACGCAGATCGAGGAGAGTCTGTCGACGCATGTGCAGGTCACTCCGAGTGCAAGTGGACTGGGGAACGGCCACAGCGCTGACCTTGACGCGTGTTTTGATGGCGGGAGCGGAGGCGGAGAAGGTGACGAAGTCGGAAAAGAAGTGCCAGAAGAAGCTGATGACAGCAAGAGCGAGGAGGCGGACGACGCGCAGGAGTGAGAGCGACCTTCACCATGCATGTGTTTCTTTTCCGGTTATTTAGTGCGGAAGGTGGTAGCACCAGGCTTCTTGCGCGTCGAGGCGGTTCCAGTCGCGCTGGTCGTTACCCCCATCGCGTCCGCCTTGGCTCGAAGGAACGCGGCGCGGATCTCCATTGCGTGCGCGTTCAAGAACTCACCCGGGAACAAGCTCACCGCGTCCGCTGCGAGGCTGCGAAGGTCCTTGGTGTTCTGTCATCGCCCGTGAAGCAGCAGATCCCAGACGAACAGACAAGGAGCAGTTAGGCGAAGACTCTCAGAATACAAGCATGAAGCCGCCTGCCTACCTTGAACAGCGCCGCGACTTGAGCAACGAGCGCCTGCACCTGATCCGGCTCCGTGTCGCTGTAGACGCCCTTGACGGCGGCGTGCAGCTTATCCACCGCGGCCTGCCGCTCGTTTGCGAGGTGGCGCTGCAGCTCGACGATCTTCTGCTGCACGACGGCGCCATCGACGTCTTTGGGGTCCGCGGGGAGCAGCTCGGCCGCGTGTGCGATGAGGAACTTGACGTCGGCGAGGCCCGGCACGTGCGCGTAGATACGCTGCACCATGCTCTCCACGACGGGCGGCTCGACGCGGTCGAAGTAGATGGCGCGCAGCTTGAGCTCCAAGTCGGCGGCGCGTTTCTTGCGCTCGTTCTCCTGCGCCAGCGCGTCGAAGGCCTTCCTCACTGCGCGCGCGTCGACTTGCTCCATCGCTCGGGGCGAAAACTCGCGCGGTAGGAAGCGCTCGGCGTTGCGTACAAGCGCGCGCAGGTCGCTGGTCGCCGGGAACTGCTGGAGAACGCGCTTGAGCGCCGTGTCAATGCACGCGGCGGCCTGCGCGTCGCTGCGGTCTAGGCGGTACATGGCGAAGCGCAGCTTGTCGCGGAACTCGCTCTTGAGGCGCGCGCGATCATCCTTGCGCCGCAGCTCCCGCAAGATGCGGTGGCACGGTGTCATGCCTGCTGCCTGGTCGCTCGTTGCTGACAAGGCATCGACCAAGTCTGGCGTCTCGTACCCTCCTCCGTCAAGGAACGAGATCGTCTCGGGAGCATTCGGCGGTTCCGGCAGCACGCGCTTGGCGATCCACTTGCGCTCCAGCGGTGTGCCATCAATAGCGAGCACACGGAGCTGTTCCAGCCGTCCAAGCTCGCTCGGTAGCTCGACGAGAGTTGTCGAGCTGGCGTCCAGCACGCGAAGTTGCTGGCAACTCGCCAACGCTGCTGGGAGTGCCGCCAGTCGCGGGTTGTTGTTCACAAACAGCTCCCGGAGAGAGGTGAGCGTGCCAAGGGCGTCCGGCAAGCAGTCGAGGCGGTTGAAGCTCAGGTCGAGACGCGCGAGGGACGTTGCGAGCGCAGCGGTCGCGAAGAGCTCGGTCGGGACGCGTGTCAGCCCTCTCTGCGACCAGAAGAGGACGCCGTTGGGTGGGGCTGCCGAACCACTAGCGTCCACCTTGCTGCTGGAGGAGGCGACTGCGATCGCGACGTCAGCAGCGAACGGACGTCCCATGGCGAAAGGCGAGGAGACGCGCAAATTGGCTGTGAACGAACGAAGTGAAAGATCCGAGTGCAGACAAACGCAGCGAGATGTCCACGGCGTCGGACTGACCAGGCGTCTATTTCTGAGGTTCGATGTGCAGTCATAATGCCGCGGTGCGTTGGTGATCGAGCTCTAGTATGTTGTTGTGCGGCGCTCAGATGGCCGGGTTCCGGTGGATGTAAGGCAAGTTGCTCGGGTTGTGCTTGATCTGCATGCGGGCACCTTGCTCCTCGTCAATGGTGACCACCCGCGGCGCCGCGATGCCGCTCTCAGACTGCCCCAGCTTGGCTTCTGCGCGTCGTGTGAGCGCCGCAACCGACCGAATCGAGTGCACCGACCGGATGGACTTGCACTCGGACAAGACGGAGCTGGCCACGCTCCGCGTGTCGTCGTCCTCCTCAGCGTCAGCGTCGCAGTGACTGCGGCCGAACTGCTTACTCATGGCGCGCTCGAGTTGCGCGAGATTGCTGCCGGTAAGCGCGGCAGGTGGTTTGGCGCCGTCATTGACGTCGTCCGCCTGCTGCTGCTCGCGCTTCTCCTGCGCCTCCTCGTACTCGACAATGGACTGCACCTGCGCGAGCTGCTGCTCGATCTGCGCCACGCGCGCCTTGAGCTCGACGTCGTCCAGGAACTGGTCGATGTCGAGGTTGTTGGCGAACGCGATGAGGTCGTCGGCCTCAGCGTCCTCGAGGCTCTCGAGCTTCTCCTCGGCGGTCTCCTTGGTCAGAGCCCACATGGGTCGCTTCTGCAGCGCTGCCTTGCCCGACTCGTTGTTGTCGCCATCGTCGTCGTCGGTCGTGTTGCTCCGGACGGCCTCGCGCATCTTGGCCTCGCGCTGGGAGAACCTGCCGAGCGAAGCGTGAGTAGTCCGGCAGACAAGACCAAGGCGAGAGTCAAGTCGGGAGCCAGACGTAAACGCACTTCTCCTTTCGCTGTCGACGACGCGCGTCGTCCTCTGCCAGCTCCTCCTGCAGCCGCACGCGTTCCTTCTGGAGGTCGTGCAGCCACTTCTTGTGCTTGGACAGCGCCGTGTTCTTGCGGTCGCGCTTGATGGCGTGCTGGCATGGACGGCGTCGTCAGCGATGGACATCGAGCGCCATCCATCTCAACGCGAAGCGACTCACGGCGGGTTCACTCAGGATGGGGACGTTCATGCCGAGCGCCTCGCCCGGGTTGCCCACGAGGAAGGCGCCTTTGCTGTTGTCGAGCGCCGACGGCCCGTTCGTGCTCGCCACCGGCCGCCGCGCTTCCCTTGCCAGTGCTGCCACGACAGTCGCCACACGCGATGGGTGAGTGCAACACAAGCGAGCGAAGCGGTCAGACGTGCAGAGGCAGCAGCAACGCACTGGTGGCGACGCCGTTGAAGGGCCGGTTGCAGAGCATGACGCCCTTGTAGTTGCCGATGCTGACGGCGGCGCCTGGGGACGACGAGGCCGCGCCATTGTTGCCGTCGGCCATGATGCAGGGGGACGAGAGAGATGCACGCGAGCGCGAGTGGAGAGCGGCGCGAGTGGAGCGCTCGGCCAGGGGAAGTCGATTGCAATGGCTGCTGCTCAGACGCGGAAGCTGCGTGCTGCGTGCTATTGATAGCGACCGACGGGCATGCAACGGAAATAGCGGCGCGTGGAGGGTGATCATGAATGGCGGTGCCAATCATCAAGAGCTGCGGAGCCGAGTGTGTGAGTGGATGCTAAATTACAAATTATTCAACGCTCGCACTTGGCGTCGCGCTGGCCCACCATCTCTGCCTTCAATTCCGTGCGTCTTGGCGCTCGGAGCCTCATCGTCGTCGCCGATGAAGGTCGAAGACTCGGCTCCGAGGCGCTCGCCACGCGCCGCACTCGATCTTGATCGGGCGGTGGCGGCTGCTTCGCTGTGTCGTCGTCGGCTTGGGCTGATGCGTCGGGGTTGACCGCGACCGCGGGTCTATACTGGCTCAGAGCAGAGCTCCACTTTAGGAATATTGTGCGCATCTAGTTGGCGCGCCGAGCCCGCGCGCGCAGGATGCGGCGGCCCTTGGCATGCTGTGGCGGTGCCGCACCCATCGAAAAGCTGTTGTCCGTCTGGGGGGCGCCGAATCCACCGGCAGCCGGAGCCGGCGCGCCAAATGTGCCAGCAGCGGGGGCGGCCGCACCGAACGCAGGCGCAGGAGCACCGAACGCAGGGGCGGCAGCGGCAGGAGCCGCGCCAAAGCCACCGGCCGTTGGGGCCGGCGCGCCGAAGCCCGACGGAGCGCTGCCGAATGCAGGCGCAGCGCCGAACGTCGTGGTCGGGTTCGGCACACCGAAGGCGGGGGCAGCGGGCGTTTGGGACCCGAACGCGGTCGGAGCAGAGGCAGTCGAACCAAAGCTCGTGCCAAACCCAGCAGAGGCTGCAGGCGCGGCTGGAGCCGAGCCGAAGCCGCTGGCGCCCGCCGACGCGCCGAAAGTTGTTGCCGGGGCGGCGCCAAAGCCGAACGACTGCTGAGCAGCAGGCGCGCTCGCAGCCTGGCTAGAAGAGCCGAACCCGAACGACGGAGACGTCGACGCACCCGCCGCGCCAACGCCAAATGTCGTGGTCTGAGTCGGAGCAGGAGAGATGCTGCGGAAACCAGCCGCACTACCGAATGTAGTCGACGGCTGCGCAGACGTCTGTCCGAACGCCGGCGACGGCGCCTGGCCGAATGCCGGGGCGCTCGTCGACTGGCCGAATGCCGGGGAAGACGCGTTGGCGGTCTGGCCGAATGCCGGAGACGAAGCGTTTGTCGACTGTCCAAATGCAGGCGAAGGCGAGCTGGACGTCTGGCCGAACGCCGGTGAACGCGCGCTCGAGGTCTGACCAAACGCGGAAGTAGTCGAGGACTGTCCAAACGCCGGCGACGGACTCGAAGACGCCACACCAAAGCCGGACGAGCTCATCGAGGTGTCGGATGCGTTGGAAGCAGGCGGCAGAGACGACGACGAGCCGAAGGTGAACGACGGCGCAGAAGAAGCCACAGCTGGCGTTGAAGTCGGGGCGGCAGAAGTCGCTGATGAGATCGGAGTGAAGCCGAAGCCTGAAGTCGTTGCCGGCGTTGAAGAAGATCCGAACGTGGTCAGGCTCGACGAGGAGGCGCTGCTGCTCGTCGCACTCTGCCCAAACGCGAAGGAGGGCTTGTCATTCGACGACGACGTCGCACCGAAAGACACGGCAGGCTTTGACTCCGTTGACGGCACGCCAAAGGTCACAGCTGCCTTGCTCGGGGCGGCAGCGTCGGCCTTGGCGGGTGCGCCAAAGGTAAACCCGGTTGAAGCAACCGAACTGGCACTGCTGGCAGCAGGACTCGAGGTCTTCGCGTCCGTCGATGCTCCAAAGCTGATCCGGGAGGTCGAAGGAGCAGGCGTCGATCCAAACGCGAATGAAACGCTCGTCGTCTTCTTCTCGTCCGACTTGGCAGCGCCAAAGCTGACAGACGAAGTCGAAGGGCTAGAGCTCGAAGCAGCTCCGAACGAACCACCGAAGGTCGGGGCCGGCGCCGTCGTGGAAGGTTCCGATGCGGGTGAGCCGAACGCAAAAGCGGGAGCAGCAGGCTGCTTTTCGGTGCTCATTGCAGGAGCAATGCGCTTCTTTGAAGGCCGCCCCGACTCGGAGGTCTTGGCCTCCTCTGACGTCTTGGCACTCGCAGTCGGCGCGACGCCAAACGAGAAACCATTGGAAGACTTTTCAGGCACCCTGCTTGACTCATCGGCCTTCCGCTTGGCTGACTTCACCTCCCCAAAACTCGCAGGCGTCGCGGTGCTGGCGTTGAAACTGAAGGTTGGCTGCGCCGATGGCGCCTTGTCCGTAGAAGTAGGAGCGCTAAAGGTAAACGCAGGCACCGGAGCCTTGGCCGAATCCGCATCAACGGTGGTCGCACCAGAATCCTTCACTGGAGCGCTGAAAGAGAACGACAGCTTCTCAACCGCCTCTTTCTTCTTCTCCGCCGGAACGCCGAAGCTGAATCCGCTCGCCTTGTTCTCGATCGGAGTCGTCGGCTTGATTTCGTCCTTCTTCTCAGATGCAGAGAATCCAAACGAGAATCCGGTACTCGAAGCATCGCTCGTCGGCTTCTCGCTGGAAGGAGCGATACCAAAGCTGAACCCACCAGATGTCGACGAGATCGTTGTCGCACTCTTGTCGGTCGCAGGCGGAGCTCCAAACGAAAACCCGCCCGGCGTAATGCTTCCTGATGCACCAGCAGAGGTACTCGCTCCCGATGAAACACCAAAGCTGAAACCAGACGACGGAGTCGTGCTGGAGGTTGTGGGAGCGCTGGTCGAGGTCGAAGACGCAGCGCTGCCGCCAGGCTTGGCAGTATCGCAGCACGGACACTTGGAAAACTTGTCCTGGTTGGAAACCGCACAAGTTGGGCACTTCCACGTGCCTGGGGCAGTCTGCATGAACCGAGCAAGAGGGTTCGAGCTACCAAAAGAAACAGCGGGGGTTGCAGGAGAGGCTGGCTTGGCAGAGGCTCCGCTAACCCCAGGCTTCGCAGTCTCGCAGCACGGGCACTTCGAATACTTGTCCTCGTTCGCCACAGCGCAAGTTGGGCACTTCCATGTGCCAGCAGCAACTTGCATGAAACGAGCCAGCGGGTTCGATCCAGAACTGACTGGCACAGCAACAGTCGCAGCAGTTGGCTTGGAAGCGCTTTCCTGTGCCTTGGGAGTCGTAGCAGGCTTCTTGAGAGTCACCGATTTCAACCACTCAGCCTTCTCCTTCGGGGAAGGCGGCATGAACGAAAAGGGGGCTGCCGTACCCGTCGTCAGCCTCGAGGTGCTCGATGACGTCTTCTTAGGCGGCTCGCGAAGTGCAGGCGGAGGCGAGAACTCGAACTGAATGCTCATGTCCTCGTCTTCATCAACGCGACCCAGCGTCTTGCGCGGCAGAGTGAAGGTGAACTCGCCCATAGTCACCGTCTTCGCGAGTGAACGTGGCGGCGACGCTGTGATGGAGATCACATCCTGCATAGTCACATCGCTGGTGGACGTCCCGAATGCAGCCTTCGACGGCGGTTGCGTCTTCGAAACCGGAACTCGCGGAAGCACCGACGTTGGCGGAGGGTTCTCCTGGTCACGCTTTTCGTCTTCGTCACGAGTGGTAGCAGTGACTTCATCGACGAGCGCCAAATGGTACTTCGCCCACGACAGCGACGTCGATGGCGTCGGCTTCTTTGCTTCGCGCTCAAGCGGATTCTGGATCTTGTTCAGCGTCGACAGAATTTTCTCCGCCACTGCCGCCGAGTACGCACTCCTGGAGGTGGCATCTCGCTTCGCACCCGTAAGCAGACGCGATGGCCGCGGCCGGCGATCCAGGCGCTCTTCATGCGCGTAGCGCATCGCCGGACCGGAGAATGTGATTGGTCGGTGCTCGTTGGCCCCAATCCGCTTGCGGAACGTCAGGCTAACGCCATGATCCTCGCCATTCTGGAGACGAAGAACAGCCTGGTTCGCAGCCGAGCCGGCCGCAGATCCATTGCTGAGGGCAGAGATCGAGCCGGGAACGTACGATGTGCCATTCGGAGATCCGCGCTCTTCAAGACCTTCCTCCAGCGCGCTCTTCGTCAAAGCCAGGGCCGACTGCGGGGTTGGCTCCACCAGCTCCCGCAGCTGACGCGACAGCCGCTCGTACTCGGCGTAGGAAATGGTCTTCTTCTGCTTGATCAGCGTCTTCGCCGAGTCGGACGGCGACGGCGAGCTTGACTTTCGCCGGCGGTTCGCGGAGATCCGCAGCATCTTGGACTTCTGCGACGGCGCGGGGAGGAACGCGCGCTGCTCGTTGCGCTTGCGCTGCGGACGAACCGCAGGACCCATGTCGGACTTGTCTACGCTGCGGTCACGCGATGGGGACTTGACCCGTCGGCTACGGACGGGATGGGAAGGAGACGTCTCCTGCGGGTTGTGGGCGGTGGTTGGCGAGTGGGCCGTCCGCTTCTTCCCCGCACTGCTTGGACGCCCGACCTCGACCTCCACGCCGTTTGGCGACGCCTTGTCCAAACCGGGCGGCGGCCCGCGAACGGTCTCCGACCCCACCGATTCGACGTCTTCGTCGCGCGGCTGTCCGTTGCTCGCCACAAACACCGTCGTCTGTTCAGCCTCGGCCGTTTCCGTGACCCCTCCTTCATGGCGGGCGTCGTCAGCGTCCTCGTCGTCGTCCTCCTCCTCGTCGTCTTCAATCAAGTCCACCGTCTCGACCTCCTCGATGAAGTCCTCGGCCATCACATGGTCCGCACCGGCCGTCTGGTCCTCCTCGGGGACCAGTTTGCCCACGATGGGCAAGAAGCTCACGAGGCGCGAGAAGAACCCGCGCTTCTCGCCGCTCTGCGCGTCATGGGACGCGTCCTCGTCGTCCGAAAGCGGCCGGTGCGCCGACCCGGCGGCGCCGTAGGGCGTGCCGTCGGCGCGGCGCTTCTTGCGGGCCTCCGAGACGTGCCTGGAGCGCAGCACCGACGCGCCGTTCGTCTCCGTCAGCATGGCTGGAATTAAGTGTGGGCGCCTGTCTCGGGTCAACCGCGGCTCGACACGCCGGAAATGAGCGCGACTGCGGCGACTTGCTGGGTGGAAGGCGCGCTGGCGAACCGGCGGCGCAGGGGGCGGGCAGCGGAGAGCAGCGAGTCGCGGCAAGACGCACGCGGAGACGGCGATAGGATGAGGTGGAGGCGGTGGCTGCGGCGGGCGTTTTCCCTGTCTGCGGCCCTCAGGTCTTCTTCTTCTCCGCCCGCGGGTTTCCCTGCCGTCGTCCTTTCCGGTTATAGCCAACCCAAGTTTCTTGGTGTTGGGGTCGCTTCGCGCGCTTTCGCGGCAAAACAAGAGTCTGGAGAGAGAGGGGATTGAGGTTTTTATAGTTAACACCTCGATAGTTGGGATTAAACCTCGTAAATGAGGTTGGTCGTTTCGCGCCAATCGGGTGGTTGAAGTGTGTTTTTGGGTGGCGCTGGAGAGCCATGGCAGTTGTATTCGGAAAATGTAT
>JAADYH010000764.1:0-14618 GCA_023338125.1 Phytopythium aichiense | reverse complement strand
AGCGGGGACGGACTGAGCAAGCAGTTGGACATGGCGTCCGACCGCCTCGATTCTGGAGCGTCTCGCGTGTCGAGACCACCGACCGACTGATCCCTGACTGCGACAGAATTGTTGGGGGGGGGGTTATTTACGCTTACATTTGCGAAACATCGAAAAGTTGATTGCAATAGAGGGTGAAACCCCCCGCCCAACCCGTTGTTCACCACTCGGCGTGTGCAGTTCATGTTACTGAGGTCGGCGCGTTTGGCAGGGGGACGGCACCGACGGAGAACTGACGTCAGCCGCGACCGGCCAGCCAGTCGGTTAGATCCGACCAGTTCTCTATGGCGACAGCAGATGGCGGGCGTCTTCTCGGTTCAGCTCCTCTCCTTCCGCTAACTGGAGCGCTTTCGCTGCGCGAGCCTCGCCTCGTGGCGGTCGTCGACGAACGCGGTCGACAAGTTGACGGTCGCTGGATACAAATCCAGAGAGAGCGCATGAAATGACGTTAAAAAAAAATCGAATTGTTCTTCTTTTTCGCAAAATGATTCCTGGGCCCTAGCCCCTCGTTGATCAAGGGGGATGGGCCACCGCAAACGGTCCAACGCTGCTGGTTGGCAGTGGGTGCTAAGAGAACCCCAACGAGCGCGTGTCTCGAAGAAATAAAAATACCCCAGAAATAAGCGCGGACTGTGCAGTCTCCCCCACCTATTAGTTATCAAAGGTAGCGTTTCTGTTGAATGACGCTGAATTTGCTTGAAATGGTATTATCAATGTAGGAAACGCATGAGAATCCGCGTTGGAGAGAACGGGTTCCTCGAGGTTTTACGCCAAACAAAGAACAAGAGCGCTGAACCGCTTTACTTTACGTTGCTTTTCAAATTGTGTTCGCCCGCGTTCGCCGGCTTTTTGAGGCGCCGTTTGTGGCGCGTGGGAAGGGCCGCCGCTGCCGCTGCCGTTGCCCCGAGTGCTTCGTGGTAGCCTCCGACCTGCCGACCCACACCCGTGCTCGCCCGCCCGCGCCCGCCCGCCCGCCCGCACGTCCGTCCGCGCGCAGTTCTCTCTGTCATTTCCGCTTTTTCTTCCGATCCACAGCCACCAGCGCGTCCCGTTCGCCATCCCGAGGTTTTTTGTCAAGTGGACGCGTCAATTCCAGCCCGACCGCGCCGCGTGTCTATGCGACCGGCCGCACCCCGGGATCAAGCGCGAACCCCCAACCCGCTCGACTCCGTCCGCACCAACTCGGCCGTCCGCAGCTCGGCCATCCGCAGCCCCGTCCGCAAGTGGGGCCCCGCAGCACTAAAGGATCCGCGTCCGCGCCCGCACCTGCATCCGAACGCGGCCGCCATGCTGTACGCGGCGTCCGCAATGTACCCGCACCACCCGCACCTGGGGCCGCCCGCCGTCCCCAGCCCGCACCGGCGCCGTCCGCAGCCCTTCCCGCCGTCCCCGGACCCGCCGTCCCCCACGCTGCCGAGCGTCTCGGCCCTGCTCCGCGCGCGGCCCGCGTCCGCCGCAGGGCCCCGCAAGCGGTCCCTCGGCCCGTCCGCGGACGAGGACGCGGATCGTCCGCACCCTCAGGCGGATCCAAACCCGTCCGCAACCCGCTGGGACGGCGGCCGCAGCCGTGCCCACAACGTCTACATGCAGCTCGCGGGCCCCCCGCAGCTGCACCCGCTGCGTCCGCAGCCGCGTCCGCAGTCGTCCGGGGACCCGTGGGCCGGCGCGCGCTTCCCGCCGCTCGGCCCGCGGCTCGTGGACCCCGCGGCCGTCCGCAGCCCCGTGGGCGGCCTGGGGGTCGGCCTCTCGGCCCTGGGGATGGCCGGCCCGCCCTCGTCCTCGTCCGCATCCACGGGGCTCGCGTCCCCGCCCGGGGGCCCCAAGGCCTCGCGCTACCTGCGCGAGATGGACCGCCGCGTGATCCTGGCGCGGATCGCGCGCGGCGAGAAGCAGTCGGCGCTCGCCAAGGAGTTCCAGGTGAGCCGCGCGGCCATCTGCAACCTGTACAAGCACCGGGACGAGGTGCTCTCCCGCCGCGGCGGCAACCCGCTGGCCAAGCACCCCAAGAAGCCGCGGCCCAAGGCCGGCAGCGCCTCCTCCGCCAGCGTCTCCACCGCCCCGAGCGTCAAGCCCGAGCCGGCCAGGGCTGCAGCAGGAGCGGCAGCGGCCGCTGGGCCGGTGCACGAGCTGCGGTCGCGCGCGGCGGCGCTGCTGCTGACGGCGCTGCGGCGCGAGCAGACGGACGCGCGCGCGTTCCGGCGCAGCGCCGCGCGGCTCGTGCGGCTGGTGCTCGAGGAGGCGCTGGCGCTGGCGCCGCTGGCCGCCGTGGACGTGGCGCTGGGCGGCGGCGGCCGCGCGGACGGCGTGGCACTCGAGCGGCCGCCCTGCGCCGTGGCGCTGGCCGCCAGCGGCGGACAAATGCTGGCCGCGTTCGCCGACATGGAGCCCGAGCAGCCCGCGGGCCGGGTGCGCTTCGAGGACGAGCTCAAGCACGAGCACGGCGCCGCGCGGCTCGAGGGGCCGGCTTTGCCACCCGCGCTGACCCGCCACAGCGTCCTGCTGCTCGAGCCCGTGGCCGACAGCCCCTCGCGCGCCTGCGCCGCCGTGCGCGCGCTGCTGGCCCGCGGCGCCGCCGAGTCTTCGGTGTCGCTGGTCGCGCTCGTGGTCGCGCGGCCAGTGGTGGACGCGCTGCGCGCCGCCTTCCCGGCGCTCACGGTCGTCGCCGCGCAGGTCGAGGAGCGCGAGATGGAGCGGGGCGACGCGCTGCGCCGGCGGCTGGCGAGCGCGAGGGAGACGGAGGCCGAGAACGTGAGTGAGAGTGAGTGGTAGGCAACGACGCAGGTTCAATGCACGTAGATTTGCGCCGTCAGCTTGGCGCCAACGGGACTGGAGACTGGCGGTTAGCAGCAGCGTCGCCGGCGGCCGGAGGAGCGAGGGGCTCGTCCGGTGGCCGGCGGAAGCCTCGAGCAGCGGCGGTGGCCGCTTCAGGTGGGCGGCGCGGCGGCGGCGGCGGCCATGGCGGCCAGCACGAACTGGCGCATGCCGTCGGCGTCGTCCTCGTGCAGCACGGCGGGCTCGGGCTGCTCGTCCGCGGGCTTGGAGGTCGTCGCCGTCCCCGTCGATGTCTCGGGCCGCACGAGCAGGAAGCGGTCGCTGTCGTTGGCGGCGTAGGCGGGCACGCGCGCGCGCAGGGCGGCGTCGATGAGCCGGTTGTTGTCGCGGATGCGCACCGACACGTACTGGCGCGTGACGCTGGCCACCTGGTGCGTGATGGTGCTCACGTAGCGCTGCAGCAGCTCCTCGGCCGCGCCCGTGTCGCGCACCAGCTTCTCCACGAGCTGCTTGAGCCCCGCGCTGGTGCGCGCCAGCGCGCGGGTCTCGTCGCGCGCCGCCTGCGCCAGCGTCTCGCCCAGCAGCACGCCCTCGCGCAGCGCCGCGCTCTCGGCCTTGAGCTCGCCCTGCAGCTGCCGGACCAGCGTCTGCAGCTGCTGCACCGACCCGCGCGAGCCGGCTGGCGGCGACGGCGGGGACGGCGGCGCCTTCTTCTTGCTGCTCGCGGACGCTGGAGGCTCGCTGGACGCGTCGGTGGAGACGCAGACGGCGTCGGCGTGGGCCTCCAGGCCGCCCACGCGCTGAGACAGCAGCGAGAGCTCGGACGCGCACGCGCACGCGCTAGAGGTAGAGCAGCCCGCGCCGTCGTAGCGCGTGCCGCTGACCTCGCGCTCGAGCTGCAGCAGCCACTCCTCCTGCTGCGCCAGCCGCGCGTGCACGCGCGCCTCGAGCGCCACGCGCTGCTTGCTCTCGTGCAGCTGGCGTTCCTCCAGCGCGGCGCTCAGCCGACCCATGGCCGCCTCGTGCTCCTGCGCGAGCGCGCTCAGCACGGCCTCCATCGGCAGCGACGACGACGACGACGCGTGCTCGAGCTCGCTCTCCTCCTCCTCCTCCTCCTCCTCCTCGCGCTTGTTCTGCTGCTGCTCGGCGTCCTGCTCGCTGGCGACGGCCACCGGCGTGGCCGAGGCCTCGACGAGCGCGTCGATGCGCTCCATGACGCGCGCGGTGGCGGCGGCCTCAGCCTCGGCCACGCGCTGGTCGATGGCGTCGTGCAGCGACTGCACGAGCGTCTTGAGCGGGCTGTGCTTGCCGCTCTTGCCCACGGGCACGCCGAGCACGCGCGAGATCTGCGCCAGCTGCGACTGGAACGCGCTCTGCCGGCCCTCGAGCGTCGAGATGCGGTCGCTCACGGCCGTGCCGCTCGGCGACGACGCGGAGGCCGACGCGTCCCCGTCGGCCGCGTTCCCGCCGTCCACCAGCCGCGCCAGCTGCGCCTGCATGGCCCCCACGGCGCTCTCGAGCTCGCCCACGCGCGCGCGCAGCGGCCCGCAGTCGCACGCGGCGCTTGTCGTCGAGCTGGCGGGCGCGGCGGGCGACACCTGCGCGAGGACGAACTCCTGCAGCGCCAGCGCCAGCTCCTTGGACTTCTCCTCGACGTGCGTGGCGCTCAGGGCCGCCGGGAAGGCTGGGGACGGCGCGGCGCGGGCGCCAAAGGCCGAGAAGCGGCCGGTAGGGAAGGCCAGCGCGGGCGCCGACGCGTACGAGAGGTAGGCCGGCAGCGCCTCCTCCTCGCGCTCCTCCTCCTCTGGCGCCACGCGGTTCCACACGAGCCGCGCGGCCGACGCGGACGCCGAGCCGGAGCCGATGACGCCGTGGGACGCGGAGGACGAACCCGTGGCGGACGTGGCCGTGACGCTGGCGTCGTCCGCGCTGCTGGCCGTCGACGAGGAGGACGAAGAGGCCGAGGAGGCCGCCGACTCGGCCGGCGTGAAGGCCCACAGCTCCTCCTTGGAGAGCGGCGGCGGCAGCGCCGAGGCCGGCGGGAGTGCCGCGCGGGGCCGCGAGCCGCCCGGACGCCGAGGGAAGAGCAGGTCCAGCGCCGCGGCGCCGCCGTCGGGGGCCGCGGAGGAGGAGGAGGAGGACGCGGCCGACGCCCACATGATGGAGACGGTGGAGACTGGAGGTGGCGGAATGCCGCTCATGAGGAAGAGCAGCCTGTGATAATTGATGTGATGCGTGAGAATCGCCGCTTGTTATGGATTGATGGAGGTGATGTTGCTCTGGCTGCTGCTATCGGGTCGTGGGAATGCTCAAGCGCCACGCGTGGATTCCACGGGAGCGCAAAGTTGTCTTCGACAGCATGGCCAGGGGTGGCCAGGGGTGGGTGGCCATGGAGACTTGGAGTCACGGAGACGGATGCCGAGCTGCGTGATGGCCTCCGAGGAACGAAGTGTGTCCGCCTGAGTGCCGACTCGTCCTTTGACTTGTTGACGCCTCGCGATGGCGAGTCCGGTCGCTGGCGGCTGAAGCCAGCCTCTCGTTGTCTGGAGGTGTCACGAGGAGAATGTCTGGCGCTGCCGCTGGTGGCGACGCGGCATTGATTGCCTGCGCGAGCGCCATGCTCGGCGCTGTCGCCGTCACCGTCGGCTTCAGCTTCAGCCTGACTGAGAGAGAGCTGAGATCGATTGCAGGCGAGCTATCTTGGGCTCGGGCGGCGGTAACGGCCGCGCTTCGGCGCCTCGGCCGCCCGTGGCGGCCATTCGCGCGCTGAGAAGATGGCATCGGGACGCATCAAGGCGCTCAAGCAGCTGCTGCGGCTTGCGAGCGCGGTCGTCGGGCTGCTACTGCTCGTGCTCTCGTGCGCGGGCTTCCGGCACGTGGACGCGTCCGGGGCGACGCTCGAGAGCCGCTCGACGTTCGGCTGCCTGTGCTTCCTGGGCGTGTGCTTCGGGCTGCTGCTGACGCTGGCCGAGGCGCAACGCGAGGTCTTCTTCTTCTTCTTCGGCTTCCTGCGCTACCGCGTGGGCCGCGCCGCCGTCTTCGGCATCGCCGGCGTCATGATGACCGTCGTCGGCAAGAGCCTCACGGACCAGTGCGGCTGCGGCACCTACGTGCTGCTCGTGATTGAGGGCGCCGCCTGCATGGCGATCGCCGTGCTGCACACGCTCGCCATCTGCGCGCTCGGCAACAACACCAAGCCCGCCTCCCAGAAGAGCGCGCCGGCCACCAGCGACGGTGGCTTCCGCCTCCCGGGGCTGCCCACCGCCGCCAGCAAGCCCAGCCGCCCGCCGCCGCCCACCGCGTCAGACGACGCGCCGGCCTTCACGCCCGTCGTGCAGCCTGCTACGCTGTCGCTTGTTCAACCGCTGGCTGCGGCCCACCGCCAGGGCGACGACCCCAACCTGCCGGCATGGATGCGTTCGTGACCTCCAGGAGTCCGGCATCCTCTCGCACATGGCTTCACTTTGCATTTTAAGAGCACACCTTTTCACCTTTCGCCCTTGAACCGTGAGCTTTTGGCATGAATCTAGCAAATTGTATGTGCTCTTGAGACACTCCATGCTCTCTAACCGAATGTTGTAGTGTGGCGCACACGACTCGACCGTTTTTTTTGGCGGGGGCTTCACTCCCGACGACAAAAAGCGCGGGAAGCGGTCGATCACGAGCTGAAGATGGCGTCGCCGTCGCCCCCGCGATCCCCAGCGCAGACGGATGAGCAGCCACAGCAGCCGCAGACGCCACAGGGCGTGGTGCTGGACCCTGCAGACCTGGTGCGCGGGCTGAGCGACTCGGACGGAGAGGGAAGTCCGCGGCGCAAGCGGCGGCGGCTGCGGCGCGGAGGGGATGATGGAGACGGCGCGGCTGCTGCTGGCGATGGTGGCAGGGCGTCGCCTTCGCTGTCAGACATGGCGAACGGACGCGATGGAGAGGAGGATGACGACGGCGACAACTGGGGCGACGCGGACGGCGTGCGCGAGGAGCACGTGGAGGAGGAGGACGTGGTGGACGAGGAGGACGACGACTTCGGCGAGCAGGCCGAGGAAGTGGGCGAGGAGGTGGACGAGCTGGACATCGCGCAGCGCGAGCGGCAGTACTTCTCGGAGGACGAGGAGGAGGACGACGGCGAGGACCTGCTGGGCGACAACATTGCGCAGTGCGTCGGCGTTGAGCATGGTCGAATGGTCGCTAGAGCAGACGTCTAACGGCTAGGTGTGTGTGTCGTGGGGCAGAGACTACCGGCGGATGGAGACGCTGGACCGGTACGACTCGGCCATGCTGGACCAGCGCCAGTACGAGGACATGGACCTGGATACGCGGCGCATGGTCGAGGACGAGCTCAACCGGCGCGACGCGCGCGAGGGCCGCGTGGCGCAGGTGCTGGAGGAGGACCAGGAGATGGAGCTGGACGACGCGCATCGCCGCCGCTTCCGCCGCGCAGGCGCCGGCGACGGGTACGACGATGCGGACGGCGACGGCGCGCTGGACGACGACGATGAGCTCGTCAACCTCGAGCACTTCGACGTGCCGCTGCGCGAGTGGATCGCGACGGAGCGGCCGCGGAACGAGATCAAGCGCCGATTCGTGAGTGCTCGAGCTCTTCCGCTGTGTGCCGTGGGTGGTTAGGGACTGACTGGCCTGCTGCGCGTGGTGCTCGTGGCAGAAAAACTTCCTCAACACATTCACCGACACGCACAACCGCCTCGTGTACCACCAGAAGATCGTCAAGATGGCGCAGCGCAACGAGCAGTCGCTCGAGATCGAGATCGGCGATATCATCCACAGCATGTCGATGATCGCGGCGTGGATCGTTGAGGCGCCCAAGGACATGCTCGCGATCCTCGAGGAGGTGGCGCGCGACGTGGTGCTCGCGCTCTTCCCATACTACGACACGATCCACCAGGAGGTGTACGTGCGCATCCTGGACCTGCCCGGCACGGAGAAGCTGCGCGACCTTCGCACGGCGCACCTCAACTTCCTCATCAAGGTGTCTGGCGTCGTGACGCGCCGCACGTCCGTGTTCCCGCAGCTCAAGCTCGTCAAGGTCAACTGCCCGGCGTGCGGCACGATCATCGGGCCCTTCACGCAGCAGAACCACCAGGAGATCAAACTCAACTCGTGCCCCGAGTGCCAGTACCGCGGCGCCTTCCCCATCAACAACGAGCAGACCGTGTACCGCAACTACCAGAAGATCACGTTGCAGGAGTCGCCCGGCAGTGTGCCGCCCGGCCGCGTGCCCCGCAGTAAGGACGTGATCCTGGTCGGCGACCTGATCGACAAGGCGCGGCCCGGAGACGAGGTGGCCGTCACGGGAATCTACACCAACACGCCGGACCCGACGCTCAACCTGCGCGACGGGTTCCCCGTGTTCCGCACGGTGATCGAGGCCAACCACGTGGAGCGGCGCGCGGACGTGCTGGGCAGCAAGATCCTGACGGCGGAGGACAAGAAGGCGATCCTCAAGCTGGCCAAGAACCCCAACATCTCGCAGATCCTGGTCAACAGCATCGCGCCGTCCATCTACGGCCACACGCAGGTCAAGACGGCGCTCGCGCTCGCGCTCTTCGGCGGCAAGCCAAAGTTCATTAAGAACTCGCGCGTGCGCGGCGACCTGAACGTGCTCATGGTGGGCGACCCGGGCACGGCCAAGTCGCAGTTCCTCAAGTTCTGCAAGAAGACGGCACCGCGCGCCGTCTACTCGACGGGCAAGGGAGCGTCGGCCGTCGGCCTGACGGCGGGCGTGTCGCGCGACCCGTTCACCAAGGAGTGGGTGCTGCAGGGCGGCGCGCTCGTGCTGGCCGACAAGGGCGTGTGCCTGATCGACGAGTTCGACAAGATGAACGAGCAGGACCGCACGAGCATCCACGAGGCCATGGAGCAGCAGAGCATCTCGGTGTCCAAGGCGGGCATCGTGACGTCGCTGCAGGCGCGCTGCTCGGTCATCGCGGCCGCCAACCCCATCGGCGGCCGGTACAACCCGGCGCGCACGTTCGCCGAGAACGTCGAGCTCACGGACCCCATCCTGCAGCGGTTCGACATCCTGTGCGTGCTGCAGGACCGCGTGGACCCGGTGGACGACGAGCGGCTGGCGGACTTTGTCATCTCGAGCCACATGCGCAGCAACCCGGCGCGCAAGGCCGAGGGCGAGGCCGCGGACGACGACGAGGAGGAGGCGCGCCTGAGCGCCATGACGCAGAGCATGATGACGGTCGAGGATGGCCGGGCGGGCGATGCCATGACGATCGACCAGGAGCTGCTGCAGAAGTACATTCTGTACGCGCGCACGTACGTCAACCCGGTCATGACGAGCGAGCTGGATACGCGCAAGGTGGAGACCTTCTACGCGCAGCTGCGGCGCGCGTCGCAGCACACTGGCGCCGTGCCGATCGCCGTGCGGCACATCGAGTCGCTCTTCCGCATGGCCGAGGCGCACGCGCGCATGCACCTGCGCGACAACGTGAGCAACGACGACCTGGACCTGGCCATCCGCGTGCTGACCGAGGCGCTGTGCGACGCGCAGAAGTACACGTTCAAGCGCCAGTGGACGCGCTTGTTCCGGCCATACCTGACCTACCGGCAGGACAACAACGTGCTGCTCTCCCACGTGCTGCACGAGCTCTTCCAAGGCGCCCACGCGTACCACCAGCTGCGCGTGCAGACCGAGGCGCAGTCGGCCAAGCACCGCGCGCGCGGCGCCGACGGCCGCAGCACGACGCTCACGGTGCAGTGCTCCGACCTGCTGGCCAAGGCCAAGGCCGTGGGCATCTACGACCTCAGCGGTTTCTTCCAGTCGCCCGCCTTCGCCAAGCACGGCTTCCGCCTCGACGAGGCCTCAGGCGCCGTCCTCAAGGACATTTGATGCGGGGCTAGCAGCGAGTATATCAACCGACAAATAGCACGTACAGCTTGCAGTGGCATGGCCAATGTCCAATGGCCAGTGGCTGGCAGCTAGAGCGCGCGGCCGTTGTACACGAGCTGGTCGATCTTCTCGGGCAGCAGGCTCGCCATGTCGCGGCAGATGGCCAGCTCGGCGCCGAAGATCTGCTCGAGGCGCTCGCCCTCAGACCGCTTGTCGAACTGACTGGCGAGCGCCAGCACCGCCTCGTGGTACTCGAGGCTCTTCTTCCAGAACGAGACCGTCTTGGCCGCATCCCGCGCGAAGAACACCTTGCCGCAGATGTGCGCGAGCCCAAAGTACCCTCGTAGCAGCGCGCGGACCTCGCGCGGACCCATTTCCTGCGCCGGCAGCGTGGCGTTGCTCCCGCTCGGCACCACTGCCTCCTTCGGCCGGGCCGTGGCGTTGTCGTCCGAGGACGCGTAGTACAGCGACACGAAGTGCTGGTAGCAGTGCGCGGCCTTGAGCGCGTACCCGTTGGTCTTGTCGTCCAGCTCGGGCCGCTTGCTGCGCTTGAGGTCGAAGATCTCGGCCGAGACCTCGGCGCACTCGAAGTACAGCTCCTGCAGCAGGTCGCAGTACGCGCGCGGGTTGAGCTGGTCGCCCAGCAGCGGCGACAGCAGCGAGAGGCGGCGCAGCTGCATGGCGATCTGCCGCTTCACGTCCGGCTCGAACACCACCAGGCGCTTGTACAGCAGCGACTCCTGCTGCAGCACGCGCACATGGCGTGTCACGAAGCCGTCGAGCACGAAGCACTTCTTGGCCTGCTCGCACGCCGCCACGCCCATCTTGAACACATCGCGCGCCTGCTCGTACGTCGCCACGGACGAGGCGGGCACGAACGTCATCTTGGGCAGGCTCGACGCGCTCTCTCTGCCCGCCATCGCGGCCAGTGTCGCCTCCATCGTCGACGGACACGGTAGCGCGTTGCTCGTGGGCGTGTGGACGCCCGCAGGGTACCCCTCTCGCCTCAGCGTCGCAATCTGCAGGGTCGTCTGCTGGACTTTGGCCCACCCCGCGAACATCTCGGCGCGCTGCTCGCGGTTCTCGTCCTCCTCCTCCTCGTCTCCGCTGGGCAGCAGGTGGTGCGTCATCATGTAGTCGCAGGCCGACAAGCACGTCGCCGCGTCCTTGAGGTTCTCCGTGTCGAGGTAGTAGTCGACGAGGCGCAGGCAGTTCTTCACCCACTCGCGCGCGCCGTCGAACGCCTGGCTGTTGGCGCCGCCGTCGGGTCCGCTGGACGCATCGACGCACGCCACGAGCTGCAGCTCGAGCGTCGCGAGGCAGTACTTGGCCGACTCGTCCGGGAGCCCCAGCGCGCCGAACACCTGTGCCAGGTAGAAGTGCGCGTGGGTGCGCGCGCTGGCGATCGCCGCGTCGTCTTCCTGCTCGCCGGCGGAGGCGGAGGCGGAGGCGGCCTCGCTCAAGGTGACGCATGCCAGCAGGTAGCACAGCGCGCGTGTGGGCTGCGACCGGTTGGACCAGAGAACGCCGAGTTGGTTCAGCAGCTCTGGGGGGACGGGCGCAGTCGGCGGGTGAGTGAGTGCTCCTGGCTCCATCACGGAGGCCAACGGTCGATCGTACCGAGGATGTGCACAAAGAACTCCTGATGATCACTCGCGACGTGGACGGCCGGCAACTCTGCGGGTCGAAATACCACAACACGCACTCAGTGGGAGCTGACAAGTTCTCACAGCGGAAGCGTTGCCGACTCACGCTGCACGATGAGCTCCACGTCCTGCTTAGTGGCGTCGCCCTCGCGCTCGGGCAGCGCCGCCGCGTAAGCGCTCAGCGCGGGGCAGAAGAGCGCGGCGGCGGCGTCCAGGTCCTTCTGCGCGTCTGCAGCACCGCATCGACGTCTCGTGTCAGTCCTCTAGCGCAGTTTGATGCTGGGAAATGGAGCGCGGCCGGCGACGTACTGTGCGGCTCCTCGACCGCGAGGAACGCCGCCCCGCGCCGCGCCTTGGCGACCGCTTCCTCCTGTGTCAGCACTGGCGTCAGCACCGGAGAGTTCTACTGTGCGGACAGCCTCCGACCCTTGCAGACACACCGCGGGTGACAGCGCGGAGCTCAGGAGCTTGTGCAGGATCTCAATCGCGCGGTACTGCGCCTCGTATGGCGCCGCCTCCGGGCTCGGCTCCTGCGGAACCAACGCGCGCGCTCGGGTCAGGAGCAAGCGCAGATACAAGGCGTCAATGAGGAGCGGCAGGGACGCACCGCGGCCACCTCGTCGACGTGGCGTAGCGCCGCGTGGAAGTCGTCGGCCGCCGGCATCTCGCTTGGATCGGGGAATGGCGCGTCACTTGGTTGTTGTGTCCAAGCCTCATTTCGAAGCGTATTTATGGGGTACAATGTAACCCCGTACCCGCCGCGGAAAAACGGGAACGGAACAGTGAATAACAGAAGCGATCGGTTTCAGGACCATATTTTAGATATTACCGTATACCAAGTAAGAGATATCACAACCCATAGAGTGATCAAAAAGCACACGCTGGACTGCCCAATCAGAGCACGATATTTGCGCACAAAACACCGATGTTGTGAGCAGATGGCATAAAGCATACCAAGCGATGAGTCGTAAATTCCAGTGTGAGAGACATCATAAAGCACAGCCAACCAGAGTCGATGGGTCATCCACTGCCAACGATTTCGATCATGCTTTCGCCCTGGGCGACGGTTCAGTTGCAGAATGGCTCAGACAGGGTGAGCTCGTCTCGCAGGAGCAGGAGCGTAGCCGCGACAGTACAAGCGGCAAGACGTTTCGTACGAGTTCAAGCTCCGTGCCATCCACTACCTCGACCATGAGCCTATGAAAGCTGCTATTGATCGCTTTTCCCTGAGCTTCTTCCTTCTAAGGTAAAGGGCAAGCGGCGCGTGTACGGTTCGTGGAAAGAAACCAGGGAAGAGATTGAGGCAAAATGCGCTGGGGGAGCTCGTCATCATTGCTGAGACAGGAGCCATGGAATCGGTACAACGCTGATATCGACATCCGAGAAGCAGTTGGTTCGGTGGGGGAACGACTTACAGGCTGACGGCATTCCGGTCACAGCGTTGATATTGAAGCTCCTCGCCCTGGAGCTTTTCCTGGCCCATACCACCAGCGGTGTCTTCACATCCTCAATGACGTGTCACAAGCACTTCCTTCGTCGCCACAAGCTATCCATCCGCAGAAGGACGTGAGAAGGTCAGACGACTCCAGCCGATACGAGCAAGCTGCGGTGGCGTTTGGACAAAAGATCCGCGAGAAGTTGGCCTAGCTCCATGTCACCAAGGTTGACAATGCAGGGTAGACGGGTGCGTGCTACATGAGTCTTGATGTGCACTCAGATGTCTAATCGATTGTGCGTGTCATCGGTGAATTACGAATACGTGCCAATATGCACGGTCAATCAGCGAATGTTCAACGCGATGTGGGTCAAATGCGCAGGGAAGACAAAGAAGCGCCTCACTGTGATGCTGCTCGCCGACAGAGATGCTAACAAACTGGACCCCTTCCTCGTTTTCAAGACACGGTCACCAACAAAGATGGAGATCTTGGGAATCCGACATGGCTTTGGGTGTCAGCTGTGGTGCAGCATGTCTTCCTTTCTACCTGTCTCTAAATTGTAGGGTAACACTGCGGGGTGGTGGAACAGCGAGGTGTCGATCCAGTTCCTCTATTATCACTTCGGCAGCGAACTAACATACATGTCATAGCTCTTCCTAAAATAAGGTTGTAGTACACGGTATAACTGGCAGTCATCAGGTTCGAGAGTTCAAAATCGATTTGAGTTCGCTTGATAATTATAGCCTTTGAAATCAGATACAATTTAACGAATATTTAGATTCAGAGGAATTATCCATCGAACCCAACCCCTGAACCATCTGACTCAAGCAATGTGCACTCCATACAATATAAAGTCTAAATAGGCAGCAAACTGGGTTTCACACAAAAACGATTGACGACTAAATCGTCCAAGCTCTTCGTGATTTTGACGGAGTCAAGCAAGCGTTCATTACAGAAAATAGCTCAATAAAAGGGCATCATCATTGTGGGATCACTTTTTTTAAACTGATGCCTGGGTAAAAAAATACTCGGCAGAATTCGGAATGGTTTCCAAAAATGCACGAAACTGGGAAAACCCATAATATTGGATCGACTACCCATAATTCTAGCTTATAAGTTATCATGTTTCCCATGACAGATTATAAGTAAGTATGACAGACAAATATACGAATTGAAAGGGTATGTACCATCGTCATTGTAGCCGTGGCACCGAGCGCAAAGGAACTGACGAATGCTTTGGGGTATGCGGGTGAGAAGCGTGGTGGTCACGAGACCGTCCGCGAGGCGTTCGCCTCGAACTTGTGCATTGTTTGGTTTCGCATGTCCGAGAGCGTCTGGTGTGCCCAGGCTAGCGGCGGTCCCATGCAGTCGGGGTACACATGCCGCTGCTTCGAAGTCTTGAACAAGTTAATGGTATTCGAGACTCCCGTCTTGTAGAAATATTCGACGGCTTTATTGTACGACCACCTGCACGTACCCGTGAACCGCTTGAGCGTGCATCGCTTCTCGGGAGTAGCCGATACGTGCGTGCTCTGGAGATGATGAACTTTTCCTCTTGTTTCAACGCCTTGAGCGCCGCCCTCGCTTGGCTGACTATTGCCTCGTCTCCAATTAGGCCTTTCAGTAGGGCGGCCAGGTCCTTGTTGCACTCAAAAATATGGCAGGCCCGATCATGTCAGCAAACAAGATGACTAAAACTTCAAATAAACCTCTCATCCTGCACAGTGGGTTCGTGCGTCTCCTTTTTGTCCATCTTTTGGCGCGCTGTCTCGTCAATTGCAACTGCTGTTCCGAAATGTTACAGTGCAGAGCGACTGAGCGGGGGTGGGGTGGGTCTCGGTGCCGTGGCGTCGTGGCGTGTTGGTGCGT
>JAADYH010000763.1:0-14661 GCA_023338125.1 Phytopythium aichiense | reverse complement strand
CTGGAACCGAGACGTCAACGCCGCCCGCAACATCCTCGAACTGCTCGCTACCAGACTGATGGGTCTCGGGAGGATTGCTGCCTTTGCTCGAGGGTGACGCGGGTCTCCTCTCCATGCAATGTGGGTGGGAAGGATTTCGGTCCGTCACCACGCCACCAGGTCATTTCGATCGTTCGCATTTCGATCGTTCGATTCGAGAGTCCAAGATAACTGCCGCCAGACGATGTCAGTGTTCGTTGGCGAAACGTTAATTATCCACTATTGAACGGTTAGTTGTTGATAAACTTGAGTTTTCAACACTGGTCCTAACGAGATTGAAACGGGTATCGTGTTCGTAACAAATCAGTGAAAACGCATTTTCATTGGCCATTTGAACATGAACATGTTGAAGTCACTTGTGTTGCATGGCAAAAACGCTTGCGGGTTCAGGATGTTGCAGGCGAGACGATGACATGAAGGAGTTCAACGAGAAGTTCGGCCTCCACTGTGAACGGACTCGGGCCAGGATCCGCACTCGTCCAACAGCCGCGGCGTCTTGTGGTCCACCGGGACTCCAGATCAATCATTCACTCCAGGGCTCTCCATCATGGCGCTCACTTGCCTGCTGTCTGCTTCGCCACCATGGCACCAATGCACACGAACGCACCATCATGATGAATCCTGCGACTTGCGCTGATGCCGACCACACCACGCCGCGAACGATGGGACGCGCGCGTCAATGAGCAACTCCCTCGAGGATGCGTCCGCGTGGCGCTTCAAGAAGATACATATTCCCTGCGACGCCGTTCGTTCCATTCCGCGCGGATACGCTTGAAGAAGTGCCGTGGAAGGAAGCTCCGCGGGACTCTGTTTCATCGCGTCGTCGCCTGATAATAGACCACCATGCCATGCGTCCACAGCCAGCGTCGATATGATAATAACTGTGCACCGCGCCGGGATGTGGAAGTGGCCAGATGCATCTGCTGCAGCTGATCCCGTCCGAGTGGCCCTCGCGCTCTCTTCCGCCTGTCTTCATGTTTCCCCTTTTTTTCGCGACATACAAACGCCAAGTCTTGAAGATTTCCCCGTCACACTGTTGACTCGGCCTCACTATGCCCGTCCCGAATCAGCTCGCCTGGCGCTTCAGAATGCCTGGCAACCTGCCACCGCCACCAACTCGGCGACCAAGTGCCCCAGCGCGCCGGTTCGCCCACATCGTCGCACCTGAAAGGACGGCCAGGCCCGCCTTCTTCCTGCCTCCCCGACCGGCCGCAAGTCCCGCCCGCGACTCGGCTCGCTGGCTTCCAGTGGAGCGGCGACCCCGACCGCTCGAGCGCTCCATCTCTCGCCAGGACGTTGACGCCGGCGCTTCCATTCGATTTTTGTCGCCAGCGTTGCCGCCGCCGGTGCTGAGTGGTCCGGCGCGGCGCGCAGAGACTGCCGCTTTGTATACCGGCCGCGGCGCCGCCTCTTCTCCCGCTCGACACTCGGCCATCGCGTGCGCGTGAAGCAGGCAGTCGAGCGGGGAGCATGGGCGAAGGACCACCGTCCGCCGAGGCGCTGGCCGACCTCGCGCTGCTGTCCAGCATGTCGGTGGTCGTGCACTACTTCTGGGGCGTCTGGGGCATCCTCGCGGCGCTCGCGCTCGCCACCGCGCTGGAGCACGGGCCCTCGGTGCACCGCAGCGTGTCGGCAGCTGAGCAGACGCTGTCCAGCAACCGTCGGAGTGGACTTGCGCCGGAACTCGGACAGCCCGAAGGTGAAGAAGAGCAGGCAAGAGATGCCAGGCACCAGGAGGACGCTGCACCAGCGCTGTCGGACGCTGCCTCGTCGTCTTCCGCCTCTTTCCCGGCTCTTCCCGCTGCCACGAACTCGACTCAAGGACGCCGGCGAGACAATAGCATCTTCGGTGGTGTTGAAGGCAGTACCTCGGACACCAACGTGTTGAGGCTGCGCATCCGCGACGTCGGCAGCCGGCCCACAGCCGCGTCGTCGCCGTCTCGGCCGCTGCTGTGCGCCAACTCGCCGGCGCCGATCCCCTTCGAGACCGACCTGTTCGTTGGCCACGTGCTGTTCCTTGTGCGGACGCCGACGACATCATCGACATCTTCGCCGGCAGAGGTAGCCGCGCCGTATGCCGAGCTGTTTGAGGGCAAGCGCCGCATGTTCTGGATCCAAGTGCAAGGCCGCTTCAAGCGCGCGCCGCGTGGCGCTGTCTTCCTGGGTGGGGAACTCCCGGCACGCATCTCGCCGGGCTTCTTCACGAGGAGCCTCGCGCTCGTGATCATCGGGCTCATCCGGCAGCTGCTTCCCGTGGGCAACGTGCACTTCAGCTTCGGCGACAACAGCGGCGAGGACCATGCCAGTCGATCGAGGAGTGCGCGCCGGGGCAGTGGGTCTCGGCAGAGCCGGGAGCTCCCAGCTATTTCGTTCCCGTTGTACCAGTCGGTGGATCAGTTTGCCGATACCCCGGAGGGCGAGGAGCCACCCAAGCTGGGCTCTCTTGACTTTGGCGAAACGCTCGAGATGCGGCAACAGCGGAGACAGACACCGCTGGGGGAAGAGAAGTTCGTCGTGGGTCACACATACTCGTTCCACTTCCACACCATGTACGTGGACCTGACCAAGTGGGAGACCGTCAACCTGCCCGGATTGAGCGCCATGGATCTGTCGACGTTCTTCGACTCCCTCCCGCTCCGCTTGGTGGCATACGATGTCGCCAATTTGACGGACGACGACAAGCACCCGCAAGTGGACAAGGACTACCTGTTTTCATTTGAGATCCAGTATGGTCATCGTCGAACGGGCATCGACAGCGGACATGACCGTTCTCGGATTTCTGGCACCAACGAGCCGATTGAAGATGACGATGACGACGATACAGTGATGACCGTGTCGTCCTCGACGTCGTCTTCGACGCGAGGATCTCGCGCCGCTGCCGGCGACGCAGGCCCCATCGGCTCCGATCTCAGCACCAGAAGCAGCACAAACGTGAGCGACGAACTCATCAGCGAGATCGACGACGACAACCTGAGCTCGTCGCTGTCGACAACCACCGGTGTGATGGACAGTTCTGTTCGGCAGCAGCACCGGCAGTTCCTCGCGCGCGAGAATGCTCGGCGGCTTGCGCGGTTGGCACCTGCATTCCTCTGTTGGTTGGAAGAACTGGATCTGGACTCGGGCGTGCGGGCCATCCACTATGTGTTCTCCGTCACGGATCTGTCCGTAAGCAACGAAGACGAAGAGGTTGAGCTCGAAGACAACAGCAATCGGCAGGAAAGCCAGGAGTGCGCTGGTGGACAACGTCGCCTGGCGATTGTGAGTGCGCATGGCCTGCGCTCGGTTCTCGTCGGACGCGACAAAGGCAAGCAGGCGGCGCGCCACAACGCTAAGCTAACGAGCGACAGTAGCAATGTCCATGGAAGCTCCGAGAAAACTCAGCGACGACAAGAGCTTCACGCAATGCGGTTCCACACTCGCTCGCGGATCGGAAGCTACAGGACCATTTCTGACGAGGTGCTTGAAGTTGTGGGTCACCTGCAAGCCCTGCTACTAGCTGGCCACTCAAGGAGCAACATTCCTGGGGACAACGAGCAAAACTCAAGCGACAACGCGGCAAACTGTTCTGAGAGCAACAACCCTGACAACTGTGACGAAAGCGAAGACGACGAAGAGACCACGGCTGCGCGGTCGGCGCTGTACCAGGCCCTGTTGCGTCGGCAGTGGCTACAAAGCCCCGAGGCGACCGCTGCGACCATGTCGCCGTCACGGCTCGGCGTCAATTTGAGTCGGCGTGAGCGTGAGGAGCTCGGCGTCGTGTTTGAAGGCGTCGTGTACCGGTATTACGCGGACGCCCTGCTTCGCCAGGAGGTGCTGCAGCTCTCAGCCGACGCACTGCTCTTCTATCGCTCGTACTCGCCGCGTCCAGAGAAGCGCGTTACAGGAGACAGCGTGATTGGTGTGCGTGCGATCCCAGTCCCGCTGTTGTCTCCGTCGACTGGTGCAACCAATTACAGCGGTGCTGGGGCATTCGCACTCGAGATCTCGACTATCGGCGAGCAGATTGTGTTGTGTCTGGGCACAGCATCTGCGCGTGATGCGTGGCTGCGTGTGCTTGAGCAGCACTGCGATCCATGCACAAACGCGACGAAATGGCTCACCCCGAGTGTCATGGGGGAAAGCAAGCCGCGACGGCTGCAGGAGCAGATGGAGCAGCAGCTGCGCGCGTGCAAGACGTCAAGTGGTCCGCGTCTACTCCCAGCCCAGCGCGTTGTACTCAACTCGTGGTCGCTGTTCCCCACTGCGATTTCATCGTCTTTGAGTGAGGAGGAAGAGGTGATGCAGTCCGTTGAGCTTGTGGCACAGACGCTTCGGCAAGCGCTTGCAATCCACGCGACACACGAGAAGATGGCGACGAGTGCTGGCACTACCAAGATGACGAGCACGAAGCAAATACTGGCATTCCTGGAGCGAGCGAGCGCGATCCGAGCCATCGATCTGCAGTTCATCCAGGATGTTTGCTCGCACGAGCAACAGCTCGCCTTCTTCTTGAACCTGTACCACGTGATGTTGGCCCATGCCATGATGGCGCACGGGTTCCCTCGCGGTCGGCGCGGCTGGGATACCTTCTTGCGCTCCATGAGCTACTCTCTCCAACGTCGGGAACCTCGGGCGAGACATCGCCATCAGCAGGATCGAGACAGCATCGGGCATGCAAAGGATGCGCGAGCCAAGGGTTACGCGCAGGTGACGGTGTCGCTGGCTGAACTGGAGCACTTGCTGCTCCGCGCTCGTATGCCCCGCGCGGACATCCCGCACCTCCGCCTTGGCGCCATGGCCCGTGCTGCGTCTGCTAGGCGATTGACTGGGCTGGGGCTTCGGCATCCGGACTTTCGCGTCAGCCTGGCGCTTGCGACCAACCAGCATGCCGAACACAAGGTCCGCGTGTTTACAGCTGGCCCCGAGATCCACGCACAGCTGAATGCGGTGGCCACGGCGCTCTTGCACTCGCCCAGCGGACTGATCGAGGTGCGCGAAGCGGCGAGTGTCGTGCGCCTTCCTCGCGTATGCGAGTGGTACCGCCGTGACTTTGGCCGGTCGCCGCTGAATGCTCTGCGCAAGCTGCTCGGGTTCTTGGACGGCGACTTGCAGCAGCAGGTGCTGCGCCTGCTCGAGCGCGAGCAGCCAGTCCATCTCGAGTACCGGTCGTTCAAGTACGTGCCTAAGGACGCGCTGCTGCTCCTGGACGAGGAGGAGGACGGCGTCCTGGTGTCGGCGATCGATGCTGAGGATGCTGTCGAAGACATTCCTTGTCGAGATGAAGGTCGAGATGGTGAAGTGGCTGTTGGTGGCGGTGGAGATGAAGATGAAGATGAAGTTGGAGATGAAGAAGACACAAGTGCTGATCGCGTTGATGGTGACGGGGCTGAGACAGCTGCACTCGACGACTCTGGCGATGACGTCGAAGCCACCGAAACCCGCGCTGTCTGTGTGAATCCCATTAGATGTCCAAGTCGTTCGGATGTGACGTGAATGTGTCCAAGTTCCGAGGCAAAAAAATCATAGCAAATGAACGGCGCGACAGGTTGAACAGCGATTCGTCTACGTGGCTCCGCTCTCGCCTCATGCACTACTTCAACCACCGCGCTCGTCGTCTGCGATCACCCCAGCGGTGCGAAAGGGGAAGCAACTACTATAATAATAATAACACTCACGCGGATGCCTTCCTCGTCTGGCTGCCGCTCGGCTCGCCGCCATCCATCCATCATCGTCCACTCTCGAGCCAGAGGCGCCGGAGATTTGCTTGTTGGTCGTCCGTTGGGAGGTGTCCGCTTGAACGCTCACGAATGGAAAGGAAAAAGGGCGAGTGGCCGAGCGGAGTGACACTGCCTGCCGCCAACTTGACTGCTCTCAAGCCGGTCTGCTTCGAGTCCGCCTGCGTCCGCGGCACGCCTGAGCGCGTGAGCTTCCGATCCGTTGTTGGGATGGCACAAGGCACCCGAGGCCACCCGTCATACCCGCAGGATGTGCTCGACATACTCGCACTCACGACGATCCGGGCGACGAGGACGCGGTCGAGTTGTCGCTAGGCGCGTTGTGGTTGTCCGGCATGATGGACTCGATCATCTTGACGATGCGCTGGTCGCTCATGATCTTCTCCTCCAGGATTTTAAAGTGGTGGCAGTCCCGGTTGGCGCTGGATGGACGGCAAGAATGGGACAGCAGGGTCAGTCCTCTCATCGCAAATCCACCTGGGGACGATTCTGTCGGACTCACTTATCGTAGGGCGGCACCATGATATCGAGCAGTGCACAGCCATTCGTGCTGTTGGCCTGGATCTCGTGGAGGTTGAACCGGCGAGGGTCCAGCCACAGCGTCGACTCGGTGCCCACTTCTCCCTGTCGAGCGACGCGTGCCCACTTCACGTTGCCCTTCTCGGCAGGCACCATGCTAAACATATTCACGAAACACCGCAACAATGGCAAGAGTCAGATGCCGGTCCAGCTGATGATCATATCGGAAAGAAGCGATCACGTACTCGGTCGATTCCTCTGATGCCTCGCCCGAATTGGATGGCTCGCTGATCAGGTCAAAGGACGACACGTTGGCGGACCCGTACAACCTGCAGGAGGATAACTCGAGTCAGTGCCATCCATTTCACAGCCACATGCCATCACACCGACTCACACTCTGGTAACGACACTCATGCCCGGGTGGTTGTGCAGCGGAATGACACTGTTGGGTGGCATGAAGAAAATGCTGCATGGACACGAAACACATTCCATACCACAAGGGTTAGCCCCAGGCTGATTGCGACCGTGCCAGATGGACGAGGAGCAAAGCACACGCACCCAATGTCGATCGTGTCCGACTCCCACAGCTTCCAGTAGTGCACGTCGTTCATGGTGTGCGCGATCTGCGGCGTCGGCACGTGAATGCCAAAGTGGTCGGCGCGCATCACGTCGCAGAGCGCGACGATCGGGCTGATCACCGCCTCCGTCTGCTTGAGCGAAAGCCGCGCGTTCGGGAAGTCCTTGCGATCCATGCCGAACGAGGTCAGCGTCTGGTTGTGCGCCATGAGCAGGCGGTGGACCCAGAGCTGCACGCCCGAAAGACCCGTGAGCGCCTTCTCGGCCTGGAGGTTCTTCGACAGCTCGACCTCCCGCGCTGCCTGGGCCTCGACCATGGCGTCTTCTCCACGAGCACTTGACACCCGCGCGGCCTTGCGCTTGTGGTCCATGCTGATATCGTGGTCATACCCCCCGGTGAGGTCCGAGGTGTCGTCCACTGATGTCTCGGGCGAGTCGTGGTGGGATGTGGCATCGTCGTCCAGGTCGAACTTGGAGTCTCGCAGCGAGTTGCGGATGAGCCGCGGGCTGATGATGGGGCTCCCGTTCGCCTTGAACACCGAGTGCGGCTCCTTCTCGCCATCCGAGCCCGTAGGCGAGGCGTTGATGATGATCTTCTTGGTCGACTTGCGGCGCGGCATGGTCTCCGCAGGCGACGACGACGCCGAGCTGGCGTTGGAGAGGCGGTGGACGAGCTGGCGTGGCTGGCACGGCTGCTTGCGAACGAGGCGCGCGGCGGCGCTGGGCGGGTGCTCGCGCAGGAAGTAGTACACGAACCGGCCGACGTCCGTCTTGTACTGCGCGTGGTGGTGCGCCTTGGCGAGCGACTGGCTGCTGCTGCTGCTGCTGCTGTTGTTGTTGTTGTTACTGCTGCTGCTGTTAGGCGCGGCCGGGAGCTTGCCCCTGGCTCGGCTAGCAGTCCGGGCGGTCCGCGACGGCGACGACGCGGCTCCGGCGCTGCCCGACGAGACGGAAGACACACCGTGAGTGTGCTGGTGAGTCGACATTTTGCCCATGGCGCGCCGAGAATGATGGCGGAGCGGAAGGGCGGCCAGCAGCAGTCGTTCGTCTCCTTATTTTTTATTTGTGGAGGGAAGGAGGAATCCCTCTTTCGCGGCAAAGCCGGCGGCCACCGCGTCCAGAAGAAACGCGCCGCGCAATGCAAGGTGCCGCGAAATCGCAGCACCAGCGGCAGCGGCTCGCTTCTTGTCGTGGGATCGATCGATCACCCGAGACCGACCCGACCGATTGACACGCCTCCTCCACCACTCTCGTCGCGACCAGGATGGAACTGATAGATTGTGGCACGTACCGACAGGCCGGGGGGACCGACTGGAAGATGATGCGTGGGCAGGCAGGCGGGAAGGCAAGGCTGCACGACGGACGGCGGCGCTTTGGTTCACTTGGCTCGACTTCTTCCTTCTTGGTCGACCGGTCGCATAAAACAACACAAACTGGTGCGGGGAAGAGCGGCGGGCGGCGGGTTTCTCGGGCACCGCTGCGTTTCTCTTCCGCCGGCTGGGCACGCGTCTTTTTTGGCTAATTCGGGGGCTAAAAAGATGGGACATGGGTCGAAACCAGCGAATTACCCGCGGTTTTAGTGGTGGGACGGGGCGACACCGGACCCAGAACTGGCGGGAACCGAAGCTACCTCACCCGAAACCGACGGATTTGAACCGAATCTGGACCTGGTCGCGGCAAAAGAGACGCAGGCGAATTGTATTGCGACGGCGACATGAAGGACTGGATATGAACCCCACACACTGAAGGAGCGTTTCCACGTGACCAAAAAGGAGGAGTTGTGTGAACGGTGGGACCCTGTTGTTTGCGGATCTTTCAGTGAGCATTTGACTGGATAAGCGGCCATTGAACAACCAACAACTTGCCAAGCGGACACGTCAAGTCCGAACGAACTGCTCTGCGTGCTTGCCAAGGCGGCGGTTGCGACTCGTGTCTCGCGAGCATGATCCCAGGCCGTCATTGGAGGGGCCACCGAATTTCAAATCGAATGCTTGATCTCGAGAGATTGCGTCCACACTTGCGCTGACTATACCTTCAAGGTTGAAGAAGATTAGCCCAGAGTGTCTGATCGTGTAAATGTATTCGACCATCCCACGCCTGGCTGTGATTTGGCGGCTGTGCAGTCGCCCGAGCATGAACAACACAAAGAACTGCCATGGCGCCGTCACGAGTTTTTTTTCTGTGGGGGCTTCTCCATCGAGTTGCAATCCGATTCCCCAAGCTGGTTCTCTAGCACGCCGTTTCTCTTGGCTGGGGTTGCAGAGGATCAAGCATACCGTACCGTGTGCGACAGAATAGTTTGATTTAACCCCCTTGGTTTGACAGATCTCGCAGTGTGACGACAAGGGATTCCAAATTCTGGACACCCAGTCAGTTCAAGTCCAAGTCGGCCACCATCTCCCAGGCCATCACCGTCCCCTCGGTCGCCCACAGTTGCAGTCGCGGCAGCTGAACCCGTGTGTACCGTGCAGCACAAATCACCGTACCGTGCATCACGGCAACGTCAACGACGAAAACACACATGTGAGGGATGTGCTTCCATCTGGCGCAACCTTCCCTCCCATCGTTCCGACGAGGACGAAACCTCGATGCCCACGAAGTTCACGCGGGCGGAGGGAGGGAGGGAGCGCAGCGCAGCGCAAGCAAAACAAGGGACGGCAGTGCACGTACGCGGAAGCGAGCGCCGTCGAGACGTGGACGCAGCGCCGTGACGACCGCCGCCTTGACGTCCGGGCCGAGGTCGCCGTAGACGAGGCTTCCCGTGGTCGCAGTTCGCATTCGAGTTAGGTGGGGGGGCACGCTCGATCGTGCTCGAGGCGGACGCACCTGATGTGGGGCATGAAGGCGTCGGGGACGTCAAGCTGGAAGATCTGGGTGCGAGAGCCGAGAACAGAGGACGTCAGCAGGCGCCATCAGACGGAATATGGTCACACACCACATGGAGACGCCACCTGCTTGGCGCGTTCGTGGGCCTCGGCGAGGGCGTTCGTCAGCGACAGCAGCCCGAAGACGCATTGGAAGTACAGCCCGTCCTGTGGAGCAACCAGTCGAGTCGATGGAGGTTAGTGGCAGGTGGCAAGGCACGTCGTGTCGGCCGACGGTAGTGCGCGTTCCTTGGACGCGACGGTCTGGATCGTGGCCTCCAGCGGACGCAGCAGCGCGGCCAGCTCCTTGGTCTTGGCGACCGCCTCCTCGCGCGAGATGCCCTGCCGTTCTCCAACCGTCCAATGTTATCCAGGAGTCGCCCTATACGCCAGCGCCGCCTTCCCAACCACGTACGCGGACGCCAGCGAGCACCGTCATGTGCGGCGGGAAGGCCGGCGTCTGCAGCTCGGCCGCGTACGCGTCGATCGCCTGGGCGAGCTCCTCGCCCGCACCTTCGGCCGGCGCGGCCCAGAGCGAGTAGCCCATGAACTCGGGTCGCGCATACAGCGCCTCCTCGCGCAGCGGCGTCGGCGTCGACGCCATGAGCTCTGCTTGGTTGTCTGTGGCAAGATACCGCAATGCTCATCACGACCATTACCGAAAAATCGGTATATGTTACCGGTAATTTGAGTGGGCAGCCCACTTCTCGTCTTCCACCTGATCGCGACATCAACGCCGCTAGGAACATCTACACGAAGAACTGGCAGCTGCCGCAGTAACCCTGCGCGGCTGTCTAGCGGTGATGCCAACATCGCGGATGACCTCCCGGCCCCGCCGATTGGGTGTAGGTGATAGGCCCAACCAAAGTGGCTGATTCAGCGGACATGAACAACCCTCACATGAAGTTGAACGCCGACTGCCCCGAGTCGGCGTTGAATGCCGGCTGCCCCGCGTCGGGCGTGGCGCTGCTGTCGACGAATGTGGCGCTGCCGTCGCCGAGTGCGGCGGCCGGCGCGGCTCCGCGAGGTGAGTTGGCGATGGTGAACAGGTCCTTGCCCAAGTGGCTCAGCGTCTGGGTGCGCGGGTCGACGGGTGCCTGCTCCTGGTACATCCCAGCCGCTTCCGGCGGGTACTGCTGCTGGTATTGCTGCTGCTGCTGCTGCTGCTGCTGGTATTGCTGCTGCTGGTACTCCTGGTGCGAGTGCGTCGATGACACTGAGCTTCCAAGCGGATCGAACCCATCAAGCAGCTGCGCATCCAACAGATCCCATGTGAGTTCGTCTTCTCCATCCACTGCTTCGCATCATTCACAATGGACGTACCGAGATTTCCTGCGCCGGGACTGGAGCGGGAGGTGCTGGACCCGGTCCGGTCTGAGGAGAGCCGAAGATGTTGAGCTCGGCCGCAGGGGCCGTCTGAATCGGAGCGGGAGGTGCGGCAGGAGCGGCAGTCTCGCGGATACTCAGCCCGTCAAAGCCGAGGAAGTCCACCTCATTCTGCTGCCGAGGCGGCGGCGAAGCGGCCGTCTGCGACGATGCTCTGCTGCCGGAACCCTGACGACGCGCGGGCGTCGCTCTCTGCTCGCGCTCCACCTCGAATCCGAGAGCCTCCAGCACCTGACGCGCCTTGGCGACCACGCTCGGCTTGGCATCCTTTCGCAGTTCTTCGATGACCTCGACGTTGTCTTCGAACCACGCGGCGTACGGGTCCGCTCCAGGCGACTCGAGCAGCGCCAGCACGACGTACAGGCCCTTCAACCGGACCTGCCACGTCGGGTCTTCCAGTTTGTCGAGCAGGATGTCGCCGATTGCCTGCGAGTCGAGTGTCTGCGCGAGGTCCACGAACCGCTTGAGGGCATCCGCAGGCGGCGCGCGCGCGAGGCCGACCGAGGCGCACAGGTTGTCGATCATGCCGCGCTCGTAGTCTCTGCAGCGGCCACGACAGCACGTCAGACTCACCGTCACATCCACATTCTGTCTCCATTGCGTTCATACCGGCTTGCATCGCCCGCGCCGACTTGCGGAGGCGTCGGCTGGTAGTACGACCCGTGGTCCATCACTTGTGGCCCGGCCCGCAGCTCGTCGTGGTCGGCGAGCGACGAGGCCATCGACTTGTCCATGTTGCGCCGGTCCCACTTCTCACGCGCCTCGTTGCCGATGCGCTTGAGCACCTCGACGCGCTTGCCGAGCTTAGACGTCGACATGTTGGCGAGCGGCTGTGTGTTGGTCGGGAAGCCCATCTGACTCACGCCGCTCAGCATGCGGCTCGTGTTCTCGGCAAAGTTCGGCCGCGAGTTGTTGCTGCTGCTGAAGCCGCCGCTGTTGCCGCCAAACCCTCCGGTGCTGCTGCCGCCAAAGCCTCCACCGCCCCCCATGCTGCTGTTGCCTCCAAAGCCGCCGCCGCCGCCGCCGCCGCCGCCCATGCTGCTGCTGCTGCTATTGTACCGGCCGGCGTTGGGGTTGTATCCCCCCGAAGCCCCCGCGTTCGGGTTGTACCCGCCGACGTTTGGATTGTACGAACCGCTGCCTCCCGGACGCGCAAAGCTGAGCGAATGACCGACGAGCACCGTGGGGCGGTTGTCGCGGCTGCTACCAGCGTTATACCGCGGCTCGGACGAGGCGCTCGGGTCCTTGCGCTGGTACCCAGTGCTGCTCCACGTGCCGGCGCCAGTCGACTTGGACGCGCCTCCGCCGGCGCCGGCCGCCGCCCACGACTGCAGTCCGCTCGCCTGACGCTGCTGCTGCGGAGGGTATCCGCCTTGGCCGGCGTCGTTGCCGCCGTAGCCGTACCCTCCGCCCTCGTTGCTGTTGCTGCCGGCGCCGTTGTTGTAGTTGTCGGGCGGGCCAGCCGGCGCATTGTAGCCGCCTCCGGGCTGACTTGCGCCGTACTGGGACGGCCCATCCTGGTACGGAGGCGGCCGGAACGAGGACGAAGCGGCTCCTGCTCCTCCGTTGCCGCTCGGGCCCCACGGTCCGCTCGACCGGCCCTGGTTCGGGTTGTACGCGTTCGCAGAGCGGTCATACTGCTCGCCGCCCGCTCCGGGACCAGGGGCTGGCGACTGCCACGAGTTGCCGCCAACTCCAGCGTTCGGCGCCGGCGCCTGCCATGAGTTGCCACCCGGAGCAGTGTTAGGAGCCGGCGCTTGCCACGAGTTGGCTCCCGCGGGGGCTGGTGGAGGCTCCTCGCGCGTGGTGCGCGACAGGAACCCGTCGTTGAGGCACACGAGCGCTTCCTACGTCCCAACGAAGGCACGGATTGCATCACGTCAGCACTCAATGTCCAAGGTGTCCATGGCGAGGACCAGTCCGTCGCACCTGCGCCGCCACCCTTATCCGCCGGTACTTCTCGTCGCCGTAGACGGGGTCTGGCGGGCCAGTGTACTCTACAAGCAGCACAATGTCATGCTGTCAGTCACCTCATCACCAATGCGCTGATAAAGTCGCCGCACGTACGGAGATACGCGGCGATCTCCTGCTCGTCTTCGCGGATGGCGGGAGCGAACGCCGGCCCGCCCTCTCGGATGCAGTACTACAGGCAGCAGCGCGTCAGTCCGGCGGTGACACGGCCATGGACGCCCAGACGATTGCTTGCTGGGTGGAACAGCACGGCGCCTGCAGGCAGCAATGCCATGCGGTGCGAGGACGTACCGAGATGATCTGCAGCGCCTTGAGCTTGACGTTCAGGTTGGCCTTGTTGAGGCGGCCGACGAGGAAGTCGGCGACCTTCTCGGCCTCGCGTGCGCTCGCCTTGGTCGCGTCTGTGGGTGCGCACAGCGCGTCAGCCTTCTCCTCCATCATGCCGTATGCGTCATGTCCATCGAGAGCAAGCAGCAGGGCGGTAGGTCACGCACTCGCGGCCTCCTCCATGAGGTAGACGGGCACGGGCCCATCGTGCAGGCTCGTGGCCTCCGCCAGCGACTGCCGGTTCATGCTGAGGCGCGGGGGAAGCGGCGAGGCTCTCACGGGGAAGCGGGGGCGTGTGCGTTCTCGCGGCGGCTCGCCGGTCCCGAGCTAATTGCGCTGTTTGGTGTTCATTTCCGCGCTTTTGAGGGGGGAGTGCTTCCAAGCCTGAACAAGGATTTCAGCCAATGAGAGGGTTAACCCTGATTAAATGTTATAAGTGTATGCATTAATACTACAATATTGCGGTAGGTATATATTTGAACCTGTAAAAATATGTACATTGGGTTGGATTGATATCGATGCTTGTCGTCTCGTCGAAACGGTATTGACATGGACTCACCGCGGAGGATATGTTTCGAAAGACAATCGACAACGTTTTGAACGTTTAGGATGTACTGCGATCAATATGTTTCAAGAGACATATGACAAGCAAGAGCGTGGTGTTGAGGACCTGCTCCGCCGTTGCTGGGCATGGGGCGGTGGGGCGGCAGGGCGAAGGCCGGCGGCTGACGGACCTCGAGCGGCTGGAAATTGTCGAGCTGGCGCGGCGGGACCCGAAAGTGCGGCACGTGGACCTGGCGCGGCGGTTCTCGGTGAACGAGTCGACGATCCGCAAGTGGCGGCGCGAGGCAAACGCCGACAAGGTGCAGCGCCGCTACGTCCGCGCGGGCCGAGCCACGCGCGATGCGCTTCGAGGTGGAGCTGCATCGCTGGATAGTGGAGCAGCGCGACCTGGGAAGGCTGGCCTCTGGCGCCAAGATCCGCGAGGAGGCGCAAGTGCTGGCCGCGCGGTTCGACGGCATGGCGGCGTTCAAGGCGTCCACGGGCTGGTACCACCGCTTCTGCGCGCGGATCGACCTGCCCAAGTCCGCGGCGGAGCACAAGAAGCTCGCTGCTTCTGTTGATGATGCGGTGGAAGCAACAGCAGCGGCGAGGCCGAGTGCGGCCCCAGGGGAGCCCAGCGACCCGACACTCTTCACCGCAGATCCGGACACGTCGCTTGGCTCTCACTGCGCTGAAGACGCGTCGCTGGTGCTGCCTTCCTG
>JAADYH010000762.1:0-14667 GCA_023338125.1 Phytopythium aichiense | reverse complement strand
TTGAATCCGGAGTGTAGCAAGGACCAGGCGGGTCTTCGCGACGTGCTGCTGTTCGCCATTCTGTGGCTGGTGTGGGGCGTTGTGATGTGGGGCGTCGCATTGATCGTCGTCAAGAAGCGTCACCAGCGGCACCTGCAGCAGTCGCAACAGCTTTCGTCTGGTTACACAAGGCGAGAGTCCGAGAGCAACGAGCCGATCGCGATTTTGTGAGGCGGTGGTGTACATTATAATGCGCCTGCAAGCAGAACTATTATCAATCGCCTGAGCCACGGCAGCCCGAGCGAGTCGATCCTGCGATGGAGACTTGGCAGCACCAGTCACGCTGCGCCACGGCGGCAGTCGGGCTGGAGGGGCAGACGCCGCGCAAGATCCAAGTGCACGATCGTTGCGGGACCACGCGCCAATCACTCGATGCCAGCGCCTTCCGAGGTCGTCTATGTGACCCGCGCGAGGATAGAAGGAGCACCAACGATGGCTGCGGACGACCCGCGCACAGTACTTGTCTTTGGGATGCGCGGCCTGATCGGTGGCTTCAGTTCACCCGGCGACCGAGGTCCAGCCACTCGGATGCGGAGCAATGTTTTCTTGCACCCTCCTCCACCTGGAAGCTCCGAGAGCCTGAGGTGTGCGCACGCACACGCGTCGTCGGTTGTCGAACACCTCAACTGCCGAGTCGACTGTCGACGATCGCAGCGTCAGCGCGGGGATGCGCCTGGATCTTGCCACAGACGAAGATCAGGATGTGGGCGGTCGCCAGAAGCCTCGGGCCTTGAGTCGCGGGCATTCGGCATTTGGCAGGCGACTGCAGATTGCAGGGACACACACCCGTCGACTTGCTGCCTGAGACGCTCACATCAATGCGTGGCCAATTTGGCGTCAGAGTCGGTTGGATTCCGACTCGGATCACCTGAACCGCTCCAAGGGATCCGGTGGGAGATTCATCCATAAAATGGTACTACTAAGCATTTTTAGACAGTATCAGGTGTCAATGTGTGGTAGATGAAATAGAGAAATAAAAGATTCCCCACCATTTTCAGAATAGTGTCACTATTTGATCTATAGTTGATGATCATGTTGACCGCCTGGACGTTACGTAAGTCGCCACCTGTCGCTCCCCCATCCCCCGCGCTTCCCGCACACTTGCCTTTTGTAAGGATCGCTGACTTGATCGGTACCATCAAGAGGTATTATCATCAAATGAACCGTATCTATTGATAAAGGTCACCTCAATAATCACAATTCATTCATCAAGTACAAGTTTATACATCATTCTCATTTACACAGTGGAGCAGATCGATGCGCCGTGGAACTGCTGGAAGCTCGCAGCGATGAGCAGACTCCGAGACAGCGGCAGGCATTCGACTCGCTGGACGCCCTCACTCACTCACTCACTCACTCGACCATCAACCGACAGAGAAGGAGGCGCGGCCGATTAGTCCGTCCACACGGCAACCCTGTTGTTCTTCTCTCGGTTGAACAGCAGCAGCGGCGGCGTCCGAGCCTGAGACCTCGGCATCCAACAGCGGGACACACCACACCCCAGTCGCGGTCACTCGGGGATTCCTCCATCCGCCCGTAGAGCGAGCTCGTCCTCCGTCCATACCCTCGTCCCGGTCGCCATGGGGTTGCGCGTGCCCACGTTCGGCTCGCAGGGGCTCATCGTGCTGCTGTGCTGCATCAACCTGCTCAACTACATCGACCGCGGCATCATCGCGGGGGCCCCCGAGAGCTTCCGGCACTTCATCACCGACTCGCTCGGCGTGAGCGTGACCAACCAGTCCGTCTACTTCGGGCTGCTCTCGTCCGCCTTCATCATCGGCCACTCGATCCTCTCGATCGTCTTCGGCTACTTCGCGCTCAAGTACCGGCCGTTCCGCATCATCGCGCTTGGCACGTCCATCTGGATCCTGGCCGTCATCATCTGCGGCATCGCGCAGGCCGCCAACAGCTACTACGTGCTCATCATCGGCCGCGTCATCAGCGGCGTAGGTGAGGCCTCGTTCCAGTGCATCGCGCCGCCCTTCATCGACCGCCACGCTCCCGTCGAGCGCCGCTCCTTCTACGTCGGCATCTACCTCGCGTCCGTCATCGTCGGCACGGCGCTCGGCTTCGTCTACGGCTCGCTGTTTGCCGACTCGGTCTTCACGTGGGCCGGCGCGTTCTACTTCGAGGCCATCCTCATGCTCGTGCTCGTGTCGGCGTGCCTGTTCTGCGTGCCCACGGAGCTCAACCAGGCGCCGACGAACGAGGAGAATGCGGCGACCAACCCGGCGCTGCGCCAGCCGCTCACCTCGTCCAGCGAGCTGGCGAGCGAGCTGCTGTCCAAGCACTCGCTGGACGGCTCCCCCGCCGGCAGTAGCCCGCACGTGCGCTCAGGCGTGCTCGACCCGGAGAAGCAGCAGTCGGTGTACCGCATGTGGTGGGAGATCATGAGCAACGTGCCGTTCCTGCTCGTGATCCTCGCCCACGGCGCCTACACGTTCACGCTGGGCGTGTTCAACACGTTCGGGCCCGACGTGTTCATCGGCCTCGGGCTCTTCACGTCCGAGACGTCGGCGTCCTTCATCTTCGGGGGCATCGTGGCCGTCACGAGCCTGATCGGCACGCCGCTAGGTGGCATGGCGCTGGACAAGCTGACCAAGAACAACGTGGTGCCCGGCCGCCGCTGCTTCGTGGCCGTCTCCATGCTGCTCGTCTGCGCGTTCGTGGCCGAGGTGTTCGCGCTCGGCCTGTACGCCTTCCCGCAGACCGAGTGGCTCTTCCTCACGTGCTTCACCATCGCGCTGTTCGCCATGTGCGCGCTCTGGGGGCCCGAGATGGTCGCCGTGCTCGAGCTGTTCCCGGAGTCTCGGCGCTCCATGGCCATCTCAGCCAACGCCGTCGTCATCCACGTGTTCGGCGACGTGCCCGCGCCGATCATCATGGGCTACGTGCGCGACGCCTGGGCGCCGCTGTGTGGCACGGTCGAGATCGACGGCGACGCGCACCTGAACCCGGACTGTCCGCAGAACTACGACGGGCTCAAGAACTTCATCTTGCTCTCGGTGCTCTGGCTCACGTGGGCCGTGCTGCTTTGGGCACTCGCGCTCGTCGCCATCAAGCGGCGGCAGAAGGTCGGCGCCTTCCCGACGCCCATGGAGGCCACGGTCGACACGCCGCTGGCGTAGGCTGGCATCCAAGTTATACAAGTAAGTGCTGCGTGACTGGGACACATCAAGTTTATGGTATGAGGTCGCATGGCGTGCGTGGCGAGGGGAGAGCCGAGCCGAGAGTAAACCAACATGCACGTGTCATTGACCATGGACCACCCACCGTTCCCTGCGTCTTCGTTCCCCAAAACTCCACCGCGGCGGCGTCTACAGGGCCCGGCGGTGCAGGATGGAGGGCCCGTACTCCTCGTACTCGCTCTTGGTGATCCACATGTTCTTGAAGGTGGCGAGCGACGCCAGGATGGAACCGCCGATCCACGTCGAGTAGAGCCGCGTGGGCGGCGCCGAGATGCGGATCTTGATGTCCTTGGGGGCCTTCTTGCGCACCTCGGCCAGCAGCCGGTCGCCGAAGCCCGGGAACATGGTCGAGCCGCCCGAGAGGATGATCTGCGAGAAGAGCGTCTTGCGCAAGTCCATGTCCGACTTCATGATGGCCTGTACGAGGCACTCGTGCACGCCGAGGCCCTCGCTGCCGATCAGGTCCGGCCGGAACAGGATCTCCGGCGCGCGGAACTTCTCGGGCCCGATCTGTTACAGGGAGTAAGTGAGTGAGTGAGTGAGTGAGAGGACGATCCCTTCCACATGCTGGCCAACAAACACTCACGTTGAGCAGCGTGCCGTCCGGGAGGTAGTAGGCGGACGAGTCGTCTGCGGGTGCGGCACCGGCGCTCTTGTCCTTGGTGAGCACGTCCTTGGCGGCGAGCGCGGCCTTCTCCGCCTCTAGCTGCTCCTCCTTGGCAGGGTTGAAGGCGACGTAGCACAGCTTCTCCTTGATCTCGCGCACCACCTCGCGCTCAGCGGACGTCTGGAAGTTGTACCCGGCGCGGCGCAGCAGCAGCTGCAAGTGGGCGGTGACGTCCCGGCCGGCGATGTCCATGCGCGTGATGGCGTGCGGCAGCGTGAAGGACTCGTAGACGGGCACGACGTGGCAGACGCCGTCGCCGACGTCGAGCACGACGCCCGTGGTGCGGCCCGAGGCGTAGAGGCTGAGCACGGCCTGCGGCGAGACGAAGAGCGAGGGCACGTTGAAGGCCTCGAAGAAGACCTCGCCGGCGCGCTGGCGGTTGGCCACGGGGTTCAGCGGCGCCTCGGTGAGCAGCACCGGGTGGTCCTCGCTCTGCACGTTCAGCATGTCCTTCGAGTACACGTGCTGCCATATCCGGTGCATGGCGCCCCAGTCCGAGACGACGCCGTGCTCCATGGCGTACTGCATGCGGAAGAGCCCGCGGTGGTGCTGCACCTTGGCGCCGACGAACTTGTCGCCGCCCTCGAACGCCCCGCCGGGCATCATGCGCGTGTGCTTGGTCGTGCCCACGCAGGACGGGAAGACCACCAGTGGCGTCTCCCCGCCCGCGAAGCCCGCCTTCATGAGCCCGCTGCCGTTGTCGATCACCAGCGGCTGGTTGCCCAGCACCTCGCGCGCCGCCGCCATGTCGACCGATCCGCTTCCTTCCCCGCAAATGCCTTCATTCCCCCTTCATGCAACATACCGGACACAAACCGGTATAATATCGGTATTTATTGTCTTGTGTCCGCTTTGAACCGTCTTTGTGAACGACCAATGAGTTGATGGAGACCCACTTTGAACGGGACAGCGCGCGCTGGATCACTGCGCGAGGGCGTTGCTGGCGCGCGGGTCCCCCCATACACAACGCAAGTGACTTTTCCCCACCCGACCGCTCGGACCGTCATGGAGACGGCGGACGAGGTGGTGGCGCTGCTGCAGCAGCTGCAGGAGGCGGCGGGCAGCGCGCGCGCGACCCACGCCGAGCAGCTGGAGCTCTTCCAGCAGGCGCAGGAGCGCGCGCTGCACCGCGACCCGTCGGGCGCCGAGTTCTCCGCGCTGCGCGCCGCGCTGCCCTTCCTGCTGCCGCTCACGCAGCTGCAGCACGCGGCGCTGGCCGCCGGCATCCTGCAGCTGCTGTCGCGCGCGGCCGAGGCGGCGACCAAGGGCGCGGCGCGGCTCGCGCTCTCGGCTGCGCTCTTTGAGGCCGCGCACACGGTGCTGCTGCTCAGCTACTCGACCGACAAGACGCTGCAGCTGGCGCTCTTGGCCGCGCTCGCCAGGCTGCCCGCGGCCTTCCAGAGCGCCGTGAGCGCCGCCAACGAGGCGGTCGAGCGCCAGACGGACGCCAGCGACGCCATCGCGCTCGTGGACGCCCTGCAGCGCACGGCCGAGTCGGCCGGCGACCTGGTGGCGGCCGGGCCAGGGAAGGACGCCAGCCTCGTGTGGCTGCGCGCGTGGAAGCTGCTCGAGGCCAGCGCGCTGCACTTCTGCTCGGCGCAGGACTCTGCCGTGTACCGGGACCCGGCGCGGTCCAACGTGCTGCCCGACGCGCTGACGGTGGACCGGCTCGCGAGCCCCGAGGCGCAGCGGATGCTGGAGAAGCCCAAGCTCGAGGCGCTCGGCATGGTCATCGCCGAGCGCATGAGTGAGCGCGTGCTCGGCACGCTGGCCGACGGGGCTGCGCGTGCGCTCGGCCGCCGCGAGATGTGCGTGGCCGTCAACTCGCTGTCGCTGCTGGCGGCGCTACGGCCCCAGCTCATGCCGATCATCCTGCCGACGCTCTTCAACCTGGCGGCGACGTCGCCCGCCACCGGCACGTCGAACGAGGACCCGGTGGTGCAGAAGACGCTGCAGTCCAACCTGGTTAAGCTGCTCAGCCACCCGTCCGCGCAGACGTTCGTGGACGAGATCACGGACGTGCTGATCGCGGCTGGGGCGTCCGAGCGCGCCTTCCGAGCCATCAGTAAGAGCAAGGAGCCGAGGAGGAAGTACGTCTCGGACGTCTCGCTGCAGAAGGCGCGCGTCGGCAAGCGGTCGGCCGCGCAGACCATCACGGAGCGCGTCGAGAACGCCAATGCCAAGCGGATACGCGTGGGTGCGGCCTCGGCTTCGCATCAACACGCGGCCAGCCGACCTGCCGGCAAGGAGCAGGAGAAGATCACACACGATGGGATTGTCAATATGCCGACCGTCGACGTCGTGAACCTCGTGCTCGAGGCGTTCGCGTGCGAGATGCCCAAGCCTCCGCCGCCGGACCTCAAGCTCGAGCTCGTGCCCAGCGAGCTCAAGGCGCGGATGACGTCGCTGCTGAGCAAGCTCGCGACGCCGTCGTCCGCTCTCGCGCTCGAGAAGAGCTTGAAGCGCAGCCGCGACCCTCGCCGCCGACGTGACCCGCGCATGCAGGCGTTGCAGCACGACCAGCCGTCACTGGTTCAGATCTTTGACGAGGCTTCAGTGGAGGAGACAAGCGACTGGATCTCCAAGAACGCGTCGACCATCGCGGAGCCACTCATCTCGGTGCTGGAGGACAACTCGATCCAAGTGTATTTGAAGCCGGTGGACCCCGAGTGGTGTCGGGAGATGGCCATGGACGCGTTCACGCGCATCCTGGCGAACGAATACGGCGTCAAGATCCGCGGCGACGGCGGCCTTCGCGAGCACGTCTTGTGTCGGCTTGCAGCGAACCCGTGGCTGCTCCAGGAAGGCGGCAAGAAGGCCGGAGGGACGGACTCGAAAGCGTCTCCCGATGGCGTGCTTCCGAGTGTGCTCAAGACGTTGCTGGACTTTGTCCTCGATGACTATGCCGGTCGCGCAACCCTCGGGTCGAATCTTCTCCGCAACGAGTACTTCCGAGCAACCGCGTCGACGCTGAAGACCCCGTCAGAGTTGTCGGGCGTGAAGAACGGAGATGGAACCACCACCGACGGCACCGATGACACTGCCACGACAGGAAGCGAGCGAGGCTACTTCCGCGAGTCCGTCGCGTACTTCTTCGATGCGCTCGCGAAGAAGCTGGACTTGGCGTCGTCCGCGGACCGAAAGGTCTTCGGCAACTTCGTCGCGCAGCTGCCGTGCATCACGGTGGAGCTGCTGCGCATAGTGAAGCACCTGTTCGACGACAAGAACGGCGTCGTGCTAGGGATTACGGCCCTCCGCGACTTGGTCAAGGAGCGGCAGGTGTGCCAGGCAGCGGGTCTACTGCTTCTGCTTCGGTACACGTGCCACGATGACGAGCACTCGCGCAACTCGTCGATCCGCTGCGTCGCGAACCAGCTGTACACTGTCAGCGGTCTCAAGCGCGAGGTCGAGGCGTTTGCTATCCGCCTCGTGGATTCGCTGAGAGAATCGCCGGTGGCAGCAGAAGAGAAGGCGAATGAGGAGTTAGAAGGTGATCAAGACGTCGACATGGACAAGGCAAGTGGGGATACAGCGACGGACAACGCAGTGCCTTCCGCTACGACTGACGTCACAGAGAAGATGACCGAAGACAATGGAGGACCCGTGGCATCGGAAGAGCACGAGCAGCAGACGAACACCACGGCAGCAAGCGAGCAGCAGCTGTGGCTGAAGCGACAGGTGAAGGAGGCGGTCCAGCATCAACTGGACATGGAGCGCGAGCTGCTGGCGTTCGCGACCGAAAGCCAGCGCGAGATGGAGCTCGGCAAGTCCATCGACGGCAACGAGTTGGAGATCTTGCGGCGCCTCGAGCTGTTCCTGGCGCTGTGTGCCAAGAAGCCGTCGCTGCTCTCGCATCTGGTCGCGACATACGCGCACACGTCAGAGGCGGTGCGGCAGGTGATCTTCCAGGCCATCGAGAAGCTGATCAAGCACCTGAAGCAGCGCGGGAGCGTCAACGTGGTGGCGCAGCTGCACGGGTTCGAAGCGAGCGCGCTCGGCCTCGTGTGCCACGTGATTCAGATCCTGTCGGTGCGCACCACACGGTCAACGAGCGCGAGCAGCACGAACGAAGACGCGGCCGAGGCGGCGCTGGTCGCACAGGTGGTGGCGCTGTACCACGCGCACGAGCACGTGCCCGACGCCATCTCGGTGCTCATCCCGGTGCTGCCGCGTCTGCGCAGCGACGTGCTCTTCCCGCTGCTGCCCGCGCTGCTCGCGCTGCCGCCGCCGCGCGTGTCTGTGGCGATCACCAAGCTGCTAGAGGCCATGCCGCCGCAGCCGGTGGCGCCTATCGACCTGCTCGTGGCGCTGCACCACGTGGATATTAAGAGCGAGCCCGCCCTGCAGAAGAAGGCCATCCACGCCATCAACTGCTGCGTCGAGCACCGGCACGCGTTCCCGGCCGACGTGCTGCTCCACGTGTGCCGCGTGCTGCTGGTGCAGGACGCGCACGTGTCCAAGCTGGCGCTGCGCACGCTCATCCTGAGCGTCACGAGCTACCCGTCGCTGCAAGGCGACGCGGCCGCGCTGCTCGAGAGCCTGGCGGCACGCCGCGTGTGGGAAATGGGCGACGCCATCTGGCGCGGGTTCGTCAAGAGCGCGGCGCTCGTGCAGCCCGCGTCCTTCCCGCTGCTCGCCCAGCGACTGCCGGCGCCGCAGCTGCGCGCGCTGCTAGACGAGGAGCCGGCGCTCACGCCGCTGCTCGGCGCGTTCGTCGCCGCCAACGCCGCCCACCTGCGGGTCGCATCCGACGTGCAGGCGCTGCTAACCGAGCGTGCGGCCGCCAAGGAGGCCGAAGCCGCCAAGGAAGCGGAAGCTGCCGCGGAGCAGGAGGCTGCCAAGGAGACTGCTGTCATGATGGAGCAGGATGCAGCCAAGGAGACTGAAGCCAACATGGAGCAGGACGCAGTCAAGGAGGTAGCGGAGCAGAGCGTGGAGCAGGACGCAACAAAGGAGATGGAGGCCGTCGTGGAGCATAGCGTGGAGCCCCAGGTGGAAGGTGGAGACGCGGACGTCAAGGACGAGCCCATGGCGGCGTAGCAGTGACGTGTGTGCAAGTAAGTGCCCAGGCTCGGAGACTCACCCTCAACTCACTTCTGTTTACCCTCCTCTTCCTGCGTCGTGGAGGTCGCACCAGACGCCTCCACCGCCTTGGTCCTCCTGCTCTTCCCGATCTTCTCCTTGTCCTTGGCCGGCGAAGCCCTCAGTGCCGCCAGCATGCGCGCGATCCGCTTGCCCAGTCCGTCGCCTCCGATGGCGTCGCGCTGCACGTCTGCCAGCAGCTTGGCGGCCTCGAGCGGGTCGCCTTTGGCCACTTCAAGCGCATGTTGCGGCGTCAGGTGCTGCAGACAGAAGGGCAGCGCGGCACTGGCGGTGCGCGCGGCGCACTGGTCCACGGCGCAGACGCCGGGCTTCTTCTTGGTCCTCTTCTTGCCCTTGCGCTTCCTCCCGGACCGCGTCTTCGCCAGCAGCGGCTTGGCGTTGGCGTTCGTGTCGGCGCGCAGAGCGGCAGCCAGCGCGGCGGCCTCTGCCTCGGCGGCTCGCGCGTCCTGCCGGCGCTTGGCGCGCACCTGCTCCTCGATGGCGGCCAGCGCGGCCGCGTTGGCGGCCTCCTGCTGCTCGTCGGCGGGGTCGGGGCGGCGCCACTCGCGCCACTCGTGCCGCGCGCGCCGGCCCTTGGCGTGGAAGCGCTCGAAGCAGCCGGCGTGGCCCATCCAGCGCGCGCTGCAGTAGCGGTCGCCGCACTCAACGCACTCGCGGTCGGCGGGCCGGCCGCACTCTGCGCACAGCGCGTCTTCGCCCAGCAGGCGCACGCGCGCGAGCTCAAGCGCCGTCTCGGGGCAGCCCAGCGCCTCGGCGTGCGCGTCCCGCCGCTCCTCGAGGCACACGGCGCACAGCGGCGCGGCGCAGAACCCGCAGCGCTCGTCCGCGCGCCTCGCGCGGCACTGCGCGCAGTGGGTCTCCCTCGCCGGGTCCTCGAGCGGCTGGGCCAGCAGCTCGGTCGCGTGCGCGGCCCTGCGCGTGTCCCGCCGCCCGTGCGAGCGCTCGAGGCACGGCAGGCACAGCGCGTCCCGGCAGTCGAGGCACCGGCGCTCGGCCACGCGCGCCTCGCAGTCGGCGCAGGCGACCGCGCGCTCGGCGTAGGCCTCGCTCTTGTGCGCGGCGCGCCGGTGGCCGCGCGCGTGCACGCGGCGGAAGCAGCGCGCGCAGTAGTGCTCGTCGCAGCGGAGGCAGCGCCGGGAGGACCAGCGGCGGCACTCGACGCAGCGGAAGGCCGCCGCCTCGCGCCGCGCCAGCGCCGAGAAGCCGTGCGCCGCGTGCGCGTCCGCGAAGCAGGCCAGGCACAGGTCCAGGAAGTCGCCGGACGCGGACGCGCACTCGAGGCAGCGCCGAGCCGCGCGGGCCACACGACACGCGCTGCAGCTGACGCTGGTGCTGGCGGTGGCGCTGCTGCTGTCGCCTGCCGGCTGCTTGCCGCGCCGCGCCTTGTCGAAGCCCGGCCAGGCCAGCAGCCAGCGCTGCGTCACGCAGTCGCGCACCAAGGGGCGGAACGGCACGGCGCGGCCAGCGGCGTCCACGGGCTCGTCCATGAAGCGCTCGCGCGTGGGCGTGAAGACGAAGAACAAGGCGCCCGAGCGTGGGTCGCGCGCCTGCTCGAAGTCGGACGCGCGCTGCGCTTCCAGCCGCGCCGCCAGCTCGCGGCCGTCGTGTCCTCGGACCACGCGCTGCAGCGTGCGCGCCGCCGCCTGCCGGGCCGCCTGCCACTCGCGGAAGCGCCGACGCGCGGGCCGCATGCGCGCCAGCGACTGGGCCAGCCGCGCCGCGCGCTCCCAGCGTAGCACGCGCTCCAGCCCGCGCTCGCGCACGAACCGCGCGGCCTGCGCGGCCGAAAGCGTCGGCTGCGCAGCGTCCGCCTCGTGCTCCCACAGGCCCTTGACTCTCGGGAGTGCGAGCGCGTGGCGGGTCTCCCTCTCGAGCTCGCGCGCGGACACCTCCGGGCTCAGCGGTAGCGCCTGCTCCACGCGTCGGCGCGTCGCCTCGGCCTGGGCGTTGTCGTCGGGCTGCACGAGCCGCCAGGCGACCACGCGCACGGCCGACAGCTCGGCCTGCAGCGCGCGCAGCCCGAGGCTGGCGGCCAGCACCACGGCGCGGTCCAGGGCGGTCGCCAGCGCCACGAAGGCGGCGCGCTCCTGTTGGGCAGTGCGCACAAGCGGCGGCAGGTCGGCCAGCTCGCGCATGGCGGCGACGCCCGCGGCCTCGTCCGGCCGCCCACCGTAGCGGCGCAGGTGCAGGTCGAGCTGCCGGTAGGAGATGACGGTCGTGGAGGCCGTGACGGCGCGCACGAGCACCTGGACGCGGCCCTGCTGGTTCGGGAAGCGCTTGGCCACGAGCTGGTTGACCACGCGCGTGGACGGCAGGAACTGGAGCGGTGATGGCCACCAGGACGGCGACGACGGCGGGAAGGAAGTGGTCGAAGACGGAGGCGGAGACGACGTCCATGTGGGGCTGAGCGGGAACTTGACGCGGCGGTCGACGGCCGGCAGCAGCTGCAGCGCCGCCACGTCGTCTGCCGACCACTGCAGCCTCCGTCGCAGCACGTCGGCGGGCACGGCGCGCAGCTCGTCGGCCGTCGACACGTTGGCCAGCGGCGGGGACGCCAGCGACGGCAAGTGCTTGGCGAGGCCCACGAGGCAGAGCGCGGCGGCCGCCGTGAGGCCCTCGAGCCCGAAGCCCGTCCAGCCGCCGAGCTTCGCCACGCGGTCCACGGCGGCCTGCACCACGGCCGCCAGGCTGAGGCGGTCCAGTTCGTGCTCTCGCTCTCGCCGCGCCGCGAGCTGTCGAGCGAAAGCCTGCAGCGTCGTGGCCGCCGCGCTCTCGGCGAACGAGTACGGCGGCGGCGGCTCCCAGGACGCGGCGCCCGACGCAGCGTGGACGAAGTAGCGCGCGGCTGGGCCTTGGCGCACCTCCCGCCAGCCGAAGCGCAGCGCCGCCTTGGTGTGCCGCAGCGACAGCCAGGAGACGCGGCCGCGGGGCGCCGACGCGCGCTGGAAGCGCTCGAACGCGCGCAGCAGCTCGAGCACCGACTGCGCGTGTGCGTTGGGCCCGCGTGCCGCCGCTGGGAAGTGCCACTCGCGCCGGTGCTCGCTGCGCACGCTGCGGTGGTACGCATGCTCCACGGGCGTCACCAGCGCACGCATGGCCTCGTCCAACTCGCGGTCGACGCTGGAGTCGTTCTCAACGCCTTTAGACGCCGCCACGAGCTTGCGGGACCGTGGCGGAGGCTGCTGCTTGGACTGGGACGCCGGCTGCCTCCGTCCTCGCCACCAGAGCTTGACGCGAGCGTCCGCAGCCACCGAGACGCCCATGCTCAGCGTCAGCAGCTGCGCGCGCTCCTGCCTCGCGGCGTCCCACTCGCGCTCCATGGCGTCTCGCCGCCGCTGCCGCCGCTGTGCACGCTGGAGCGAGGCCACCAAGCGCCGGGCGAGGCGGCCGCGAGCTCCCGCCTGGATCTTGACGGCGGCGTCATCCTCGGCGATCGAGTACGTCGAGTGCTGCGTCTCCAGCTCGTAGTGCTCGCCCTCCGCCTCGAACGCCTCGAGCCCGTCAGTTTCGGCCTGCCGGCGGTAGACGTAGGCGCCGAGCTCGCAGTGCCACGCGTGGAAGACGAACGGGAACCGCGGGACGGCTGCTAGCGCCTCGAGCCTCGCGAACTGCGCCTGCTCTCGCTCGAAGGCCTCCGTCTCCTCCTGCTCGAGCCGCCGCTCACGCTCCCACAGCGGTGTCACGTGGTCTCTTGATCGCTCAGCGACGTACTCCGCCTTGACGGCCGCTCGTCGATGGCCGCGCTTGAGCGCCAGCAGCAGCTTCCGACCCGCACGTGACCGCCAACAGGCTTGCAGCGTGGTGGACGCGGCGTTGAGCGCCACGAACGCGTCGACGCCGTCTCGAAGCGCTCGTGCGCGGTGCTCCGCCGCTGGGAGGCGATCGGGGCGAGCTCTCGACCGCTCCAAGGCGTCGACGACGATGGTCTCCACTCTGGACTGACCGGGCTGAGCGTCGTCGCGGCGGCTTCTACCGAGGGCGAGGGCCTCCAGTGATACGCCGAGCAGCTCGCCGAGGCGCTCGATCCCCAGCTGCAGCACATCCGCGCACGCGGTGAATCGCAGCAGGTCGTGCTGCCGCTGGGCGTCCGCGTACCTTGACTGCGTCAGCTCGGGCATGGTCAGCTTGACGTCGGACAGCGACAGCTCCTTCCTGCGCCGCGGCTGCAAGCCGAGGAACCGCGCGAGCTGAGTTCTCGTCACGCCCGAGCCACCGTCCTCCGCCAGCGCGCTTGAGAAGGCTGCAGCACGCGCCTCGAGGCCAGGGAACCGGTCCAAGAACAAGGCCCGCGAGACTTGATCCCGCTCGCTCGGAGCGCCATTATCGCTTAGGATCCGAAAGCCATCGAGACTCGTCCGAGCTGCGGCTTCCCTCGGCGCGACGTCCCGTTGGATCTCATCCCGTCGTTGTGCGAGGAGCCGGGCGTGCTCTGCTTCACGTGCTTCTGCCGCTTCCAGCTCGCGTTTCGCCGCCTCAACCGCGCAAGTCGCCTGCTGGAGGTCCTGGACGCAAGCGTCGCGCTGGAGACAGAGCACTCGCGGAGGGTTGCGGAACTCGTCGGCTTCGTGTAGCACGGCGTCGAGCGCGCTTTGGCAGTGGCGCGCGGCGTTCTCGACACCGGCGAGCTGCTGCTTCTTGCGCTCCGTGGCGGCCTGGAAGTGCTCGTGGTGGTGTTTCTGGTCGCGAGCGAGCTGTCGGCGGAGTTCACGGGCTTCTCGCAGTGTTCGAGACGCGAGGAGGTTGGTCACGAGGGCGTCCACGTCCACGTCCAAGTCCGCATCGTCTACGGCGGCGTCGGAGTCGCCGCCAGAGACTACCGCGGCCTTCAACATGATAGCGCGTAGTCGGTCTCCGCACTGCTCCTCGTCCTGTTCACGCAGCTGCGCCATGAACAGCAGCGCGCTGTCGATGCCTCCGTCGCCGGCCGCTCTCTTCTGGAAGGCGTCGCCGTATCTGGCGCTCAGTCCGTTTCGCCGCAGCCATTCGTGCACGCTGATGCCGCAGAGCTCATCAGCGGGGTCCAAGTACTTGGTTGAGAGTGCCAGCACTCGCTCTAGCGCGCTGGGAAGACTCGTGGCGGTTCGGAACGGATTGGATGGCGACTGACGCCTCCGCTGAGCCTCCAGCAGACTCCGTGACGCCTTCGCACGCTGTGCGAACGCTCGGCGCCACGCGTTCTCGCGCCAGATGCGCTGGATGCGGCTCGCCATTTGCTGCTCGCGCCGTCTTTGGACGATCACAGCGACGAGGTTGGCGCGCGCCACGAAGCCGCGAGCCACGCGCTGGACTTGCACGGCCGCCGAGTTCATGGAAGCAAGTCTCCTCGCCGTCACAGACTGGACGGCGCTGATTAGCAGTCGCAGCGCAGCTTGTTGGGCTGCTTCTGCTCGCAGTCGTGCCATGTTCTCCTCGTGTCGCTTGCGGCTGATGAAAGCGCGATACGTTCGCTGGATGACTCGCGCACTTCGCTCGTGCTTCGCGAGCTTTCGGCCCTGGAAATACCCTCGCACGAGCGCTTGGAGCCGACTTGCAGAGTCAAACACAAGCTCATACCTCCGGCGTGCGTCTTCAAGCTCTGTCCGAGCTCGCAGGTCGCGCAAGTGGCGCAGGAGGCGGCCAGGAACCGCACGGAGCCACGCGAACTGGATCCTCGTGGCGGTGCGGACTCTC